>JAQBSW010003003.1:0-91356 GCA_029291075.1 Eudiplozoon nipponicum
CAGTAACCGATACCAATATTATTGTACCGAAAAGGTACATGGTACTAACTCAATGGTTTCCAAATTAGTACATGGTACCAACATGATGGATATCAATGTATGCCATGGTTCACCGAAATTCAGAATTACAACTATTTCTGAACACCTGTTACTCTAGTAAATCCATACACAATAAGGTTTAATTTAACCCTTCGCAGAACATAACAGAATTGCCTAGTCACAAGTATCGACGCGTAATATACTTTTCATGGTCTAGATCAGGGCTTAGTGTGGCAAAATCTTAAAAAAATGAATTAGTTGGACAATGAAAATTTGGCATCCTACATTTCCAATTAATTGAAAATTATTTAAGACAATTATGGATAAGAGTAGATTATCTAATTTTCTATGTCTTATATATTATGGGCGGTCTGATCCTCGTTAGGAAGTTTTCCATCTTACTGGGATGTTTAACATGGAAGTTGAAGACGCGGCAGTTCGTCTAACTGAAAGGGGTTTGCTCATGTTGAACTACTGGTGACATAAAAAAGATCGATTTTTATTTTAATCATACACATTTGATTTTTATCATTCTTATTACCAATCTCGCAATCAGTTATAATTTGAAACAATTTATGGACTGCTATTAATGTCATTAATATTCTTTTTAGAGTACTTTAGTTTAAATTACTCACACCGCGGACACCTAAGACAGATGTTAGAAAAGTGCATCTCGCATATCTAAACTAACGAGTTAAATTTTTTAAAAGCCAATTGGTCACCATGTACTTTAATGAACATCTTGAATTTGGTAATTAGATTTCGAAAAGTCTGGCACAGAATTAGATTATGTGGCTGTGTGAATAGCTAGTTTATTTGGTACATCAGCACAAAGAGTTCCTCGGAAATACATATGCTCTGCAAGTTGTTTAGCCCAGTGATATAAAGAAAAATAGATTTCCTCTTGTCATAAATAAAATATTCTTTTCATTTTACTGAATATTTGTATCTAGAGAATGCAATTTAACCGGTGATATTTCTGTAGATGATCAGAATATCCATTCGTTCTTTTTAATTTATAAAATTTGTTCTATTTCATCCTAATTGATTGTATCACATACTCACCAGATATTTGCATTAAAAATATATCGATAAAGACCAAATTCTATATGTGAAATTTGATAAAAACACAACATGTCCCTATTACTGAAACGTGTAATCGAGCAAAACCTTCTTTGAACTTCACTGATATCGACTCATTATATGTGTTTCCGTTTCAAGATAGAACAGACTGCTTCAGCAGTGCTGATTCAATGCTTAATGAAACTCAAACTTCGAATAGCGACACTAACGGCAATGATGCAGCTGAAACGTTCACGGTGCAGGATTATGGACTTGAAGGCCTGGAAAAGAAATGGATTGGCCAGTGGCCTCATGGAGATTACCTTCTACCAGTTCGCAATGTCGGCGTACCGCATTATTTCAGCATTGTCTCACCTATGCAGTACGAATGCCCACCAGGATTCATTCTTATAACCTTCGAGTTTTCATCACCAGTGCACGTAAGATTTATTTGAATAATAAACTTATTTAATGGCTACAATTTAAAATTATATTGCAACAGGTAAAGCAGTTTCAATGTTTTCTTTAAAGAAAGATCGAATTCAGGCTTACGTTTGATCTGATTAGCCCGAAAAATAATCGATTGAAGAGTTAAAAACGAAAAAGATGATTATTTTATTTGACTAATATTAATTTCACAAATTAACCAATAAAGCTATGGAAATTTATATACAGTTTGAATAAAAATTTATCAAAAAAAATTTCAAATATAATTCATTAACAACATGACGGTATTAAGCTGCTCTTAATTATTAGCCAAGACTGGTGTCGAAGAAATCTTGAATAAATTAAATAAAATTTGCCAGCTTTAATTATGCACCAATCCTATTGTATTTAATCATTCGTCGAACAACATAGCAAAACTACTGTCAGTCACACGTACTGACACGTTTCGACCTTCCATGATCATCATCAGAATATGACGGCCAGACTCCAGTTGTGTTTTGGTATTCTTGTGTCGTCGTGGGTTCGAATCTCACTCCTGACATTTTTTCTGTCGTACATTGACGATAATCATGGAAGTTCGAACCGGGTCAATACCTGTGACTGACCTGTGCAGGACAGCAAATGGTTTAATACATTGAGATTTGTGTTTTCTTCCAGCTTGTAAACTGGATTTAAAGACATTTTACCACAACCGGCGCAATCAATGATTGTCCAAATCGAAAATGCAGGTCGTTTATTCGAAGCCTTAAAAAAGCCCATGAACTATAGAGAAATATTTATGCTCTAAATTGTTTGTTCTTAATATTAAACGATATAATTCATATGAGGATATGAAACTTTTTTAATTGATTCGTATTTATTAGGTGCGGATAAATATATGTAACTAGTGAATATGATAAAATATTAATACTATCGTGATTATTAAAGTTTATATCTCGCTATATTCAATTAAATCTTAAATTAAAAATTCCTTTAAAATTAGCTATAAATATTCTTTTAATGTTTAAACATTCTTGATTTACATCAGTATATCGCTGAGCTATATTAAATGATTTCAATATTTCAATCTTCATCTATTTAGCTAGCATATAGCTTAAACATTTACACTGTAGGAGTATTTTTGCGGGGTAGCTATCTAGTTCGTGATTCTGTACCCGTCCTACATATCCATGGTGGCTATTATTACTACCCGTGCTGATAATCAGTCTCTGATCTTTTTCGGATGGTTGATGTGAGAAGGCAAAGATGAGTTGTCCCACGTATATTGTACACAATTTTGCAAATAGAAATATATTTCACAGTTAGTCCAAATTGACCATGTGTTGGTCGGCAATAAAAACAAATTTTAACACAAAAGTATGTCTTAAACACCATTCACAGTTAAACTAAATTTCCGACTTCTGGATGGCAAAAGTTAAAGTGAGTTCTGTTTATAAAGAAAAATGTTTTGCACACAAGCAGTTGTTCTTACACAAATGTCTGAATTCAAATGAATACACTCAACCTATTAAAAATACATAATGATATGAACATAGTCACTGTTAAAAGTTGTCACTAATAATGAATGAGTAATCCGTGTAAAGACATCAATGACAAAAACGCACAAATATTTAGTTCACTGCTTGCTATGTTTTTAATTCATGTAATTATACTAATCCATTATTCTCTGAAGTTCGGATAGGCATAATAAAATGTGGACAGTAAATCCTTCGAATAAACTGTGAATAATCCAACTGAGCGAAATAAATCTGCTGTGACACAATAGTCCACCCCGTGATCCACGCGGATCGCGCGCGGTTCTGTATATATCATAAAAACCCTAGTAATTACAAATAAAATTACAGTTCAAGAAATCTCAGTTAAAACTGCTTGAAACTAACTGAGATTGTTTCTAAAATCACAGTTTAGAGAAATATTGTATAAGAACAGAGTTAGATTATTTGACCTTAAAGAGTACTGTATTTGTCAAAATCGAACATCGTTGGGTTGTAACGCGGAGCCGCGTGTTACAACAAAACTAATTGCTAGATATTCCGTGAGCAACTCTTAAAAGTTAATATGAATATCTCATTGCTGTCCTTCTTGTTTTTATTTATGCCGCTGTTTTCTTGTGCGGAACAATTCATACCACTCGCCGGTCGGTAAAATCCCTTGTCCCTTCAGAATGAAAGAAAAAGTGAGAACCCATAAATCAAGGCCAAAAATCGGTAGCAACTGGAAACGTAAATTATTCCAGATTTAACCGCCAACAAGTGCTATCAACGTTTGAGTAAGCTTGCTTAAATATTTATACTACTATAAATAATATAAACGATAATTATTCTTACAATATAGGTCGTTTGAAAAATAATACTTCGTTAGAAAGCCAATTGCGTCTTTAAATTAGATTTAACTTATACCTACTGATTAATCACTGAAGGAAAGGAAAATTCAGATGCACTGATTGACAATACATTGTAATCGAAACCACGTATCGAATATAACTTGAAGTACAGCATATCCAGATTTAATGAGTACTCCAAAATAACGCAACGCAACAACCTACATGCCTATTTAAAAAAGTTTTATCAATTTAACAATAATTGATTGCGCGGGTGGTGGTAACAATTCTTTAAATCAATTTTGCGAGCTTGAAGTAAACACCAATCCCATTATTATAATCAAGGTTGCGGTCTTGATATAAACAACTGACCCATTAAATACTTACATATGTCAGTATAAACTAAGAATTGTATAGTGTAGAAAAGGCAATTCATCCAGTAGACCGGTTTCGTCCTTATTGGGAACTCATCAAGTACTGGCCAGAATTTGCCGCAGACAGGATACGAACCTGGGCACGTCTGCTTCGGAATCTGGTGCTCTAACCACTGAGCTATCCTGGATGAGTTACCAATCCCATTGTATGGTTAAATACGACTGGTTAACTACAATAGGATTGATGTTTACTTCAAGCTCGCAAACTTGATTTAAAGAAGTTTAATCTGTGTTTTTCAGAATAACTGCACAACATTCCACCTCTTAGAAATAATTTTTTTTCAGAGGGCAGCAACCAAATGTCTCATTGTCTCATCGCATATAGTATTGAAATTTTACAAAAGCGATAACATATATATCACCACTTTCTTCGATTTAATTGGATCCAAATACAAATAATCTTTAACTCCTCTGCTATTAGTCGCTAGCTTATTGTAATCTACTCGCAAAGCAATTATTATGTTGTAATAAACGTGCAATACTCAACAATGACATTTTAGAAATTGATTTACGACAATAAAATATATACTCACGGTTATGCATATATATATATATATATATATATATATATATATATATATATATATATATATATATATATATATATAGAATGATGTGTGAACTGAAAAAAGCGGCCGCAAAATACCGTCGCAATATTTGCAAGAAACAAACCATTTGGAATTCAGCCCATGCTAGTCAACGCGCAGATCATGTTATTTTAATAAATTCAGTTCCGCAATTTTTCATTCTTTCTAGTAATGGTCAGATACAGGATGAATGGTGATTTTATTATGCGGGAGCCTTATTTAATAATTTAATTGATTATCTTTCCAATTTTGAACGTAACACAAATCCGAAGAATGAAACATTAAATACTGAATAGAAGTCATTTGGAATTTAAAACAAATTAATTCTACAATCAAGGAATCGGACGCCAGTATTGAGAAAAATATTAACAACAAAAGAAATTAGGTAGGCCAGACCAAAAGACAGGATGAATTTGTAATAATACGAAGATTGAAAATGCACAAGTCATGCGGAACAATTTTTTATATCTTACGCACCAATAAGGAAGTCAACAAAACAACTGTGCAAATCGAAGCTGTTCAATAGCGAGAATATACATTGCAATCTGAAGTAGTTGGTCACGTTAACTAACCGCATTTATCGCACAAGCTTATTCTAGAGGTAAGCACTCAAAACGGTACATCCGCCCTTGAAGCAGCCATATTGGAACTTGTAAATTAGGCGAACATTACGAATTTAATTTAATTTTAAAAGCTCAAATATAATCATGCCAGTCAATTTTAGAAGCTTTGGCAAAAGGAAACATATGCTCAATTCAAATAACCAAAATTATCACACACATTTTACAAAGTTTAGTTGTCCGGAAATCATTTCGTTCTGAAAAAAGAGATAATTTTTTTTCATCGGTAACAGCATCAACGTTTTCCAGTTAAAATCTATCAAAAAATGAGTATTTTAATCATGACAAAACGAGTTATCGTTAAACACAACAGGTTTGTCGAAAGCAACTACGGCTTGACGAGGAAAAATAGAACATTCACACGAAGCATTTCAGGAATATTCGCTATCAATATCAATGCTTCTAACAGGAAATGAATTTCACTAAAGGTGTCAACCCAATTTAACTTAAACAGGACTTAACAACAAGCGACTAATATATATGTGCGTTTAATTAACTACAGCTTTTGCGTATCGGACTAAAAGCGGAATCGAGTTTAATTGTAATAAGTGGAGAATCCAATACCATCAATGAGGAGAAAGAATACTATTGCTTGAAAGCAGCAGCACAAATACATTTTAACCAGTGGTAATATTAAGTTGCAATACTGGTTCGGTTTGCAGCAAATGAGTGCTATGCTAACGCAGGCGCACCTATGTAATATTTGGTGTCATAGACACAATTCATGGTTACATGATTTTCTATCAAATGTTAAACAATTAGAGGAGCGTTTATGTTCGTACTTAATCAGAATTGCTATACATTTCATGTCCAACAGGCCGGCACATTTCACATGAAATGAATTTGATTTGCACAGAACACTCAATGTCAAACCTAACGGAATTTGTTGGCAACCAGTAAAAATTAGTGCATAAAGCCTTGTTGTAATAACTGTGAGTGGTCAAACGATATAAACTGTGGGTTTCATTAAGAATATGTGTTCGTAAAATGCTTCATTGACAAGTTCATACAAGTAATGCGTTAGGATTGAACCAAAAATCCTGTCATAACTTCTGACATATAGTACATCTTTCGTTCTATCTCCAGGAGGATCTACACATCTGTTATTCCTATATCAATTCCGGTCTGTGAAGATGATAATAAATTTTACCATGAGCAAGTAAGGTTTCATTCCAATTCACAAATGTGTACAGATGAACATACATAATTTCCGAGATGCAAAACTATCCATAAACTAAACCCGGGAGGGAGTATAAAGTAGGAGCACGTCCAATCATTCTTGCCTGTCATTTCCAGTTCATGGGCTGTGCTTGAACATGCTTTTTCTATTTGCACAATTGCGGATCTACCAAAACAATGTTCAGGCAGATATGTGCTAGCATAAAAAGCAAATGGATAGGATTACCTAATAACGCAACATAGGGAAGTGTAATTGTCTAGATAACGGTAAAACTTTCACACTTATACAAATGTTGTTAAAGACAAGACAACAGACGCATTGGACATTTCTTGCTGTTGTCACTGTATTGCTACCAAAAATTATCACATCAAGGTTTGGTAAACAAGATTAATATAATTGAAGTTTAAATCAGCATCGGCTGAAATCAAAATTTGATGCTATACCAGTACGTGTACCGACCAAGAACACTAATAAATTTGTAAGCGTCATCCTATCTGAGGAACTGAGCCAACAGCTAATCAATTTAATCCTATCTGCCTGCATATATTATCGAAGGCACCAACTTCTCTCATTGAATTTGATGCCACGGCGCGCTGATCAAAAGTTTCGTTCTCTATAGTGCAAACGAGCCAAAGACTTGCGTAAGGTGTGATCATTTCAAAGCTTCTTATTCGATATTTTTAACGAGAATAAGCTTTTCCGTCGTATCGGGATAATTGTTCTTAATTTTGCATTTTCTATTCATTGTTTATAAACTATATTTACCAACTTTTGAATACGTTTTCAAAAAAATGTGTATGTATGCAGTTAAGTATGTATAATTTTACATGTGAATGTTGGTATGCATATATTAACAAAAATGTTTATAAAAATGTGTTCGTGTTGACGTAGATTTCGCTATATCATGTGTGCTTTATTGAGTTTAGGTTTGCAGTCCTATATGTATGTACTTGTGTATTTCGTGAGTTGAAGTTTATTTATGTTAACAATTACAGTGGCACCTCGTGATAGGCGCAGCCTAACATACGAGTTTTATAAGATACTAGGTGGAGCTCGGGCCATATTTTTGTTTAAGATGCGAGCCGTCTTTCTGGAGTGTCAAGCTAGTTGGCGCGCGGGGTCGAGCATCATCCGAGAGAATCTCTCGCTCGCTCGCTCGCACTTGTGACCCGCTTGAATTCAAGTGTATCTTGTGCGCTGTACACTTTTTTTCTGTTTGATTTTTGCGTGATTACTGAACTTTTTTGTGTGTTATCATGAAGCCGAAGAAAGTGGTTGCTAAGGACAATGGTGACAGGAAGAAGAGGATGATGTCGATCGAACTAAAGCAAGAAATAATAGAAAAATATTAGCGTGGCGTACGAGTGATTGAACTCGCAAAGATCTATGATCGTAGTACATCGACAATTTGTACGATATTGAAGCAGAAGGATACCATCAAGAGTGCTACACCAGCAAAAGGAGCCACAATTCTTTCCCAATTAAGGACAAATGGAGAAGCTTCTGCTCCTGTGGGTGAAAGAGGAGGAGCTGGCAGGAGATACATCGACGCAGATGGTAATATGCGAGAAGGCACAGAGTGTTTATGCCGATTAAGGAAGAAA
Organism: Eudiplozoon nipponicum; assembly: GCA_029291075.1. Lineage (NCBI taxonomy): Eukaryota > Metazoa > Platyhelminthes > Monogenea > Mazocraeidea > Diplozoidae > Eudiplozoon > Eudiplozoon nipponicum. Next base: position 8,294 of record JAQBSW010003003.1, read on the forward strand.
AACGCATCATATTTTGTTATGTATTTACTAATTAAACATATTTTTTTATTTAAAAACATATCCTTATTCATAATTTACAATGTGTTGGGGATTTTTCATACGTCCTTTACGGATTAAATCGAATTCAGTTATTTTAAATGGGAGAAATTAGTTATAGATACGAGCCGATATACGTACGAGCGCGGTTCTGAAAAGAATTAAACTCGTATCTCGAGGTACCAATGTAATTATGATATATATTCCTTTATTCTTGATTCAGTAGGTACTTAAAAAATCGAAGAAACGCCGAAATTTATATATTAACACAAATGTGTTTTAAAATGTTCACGTTTGCACGTAGATTTCGCTATATCATGTGCACTTTTTTGAGCTTTTTTGCATTCCTATATGTGAGAATACATGTTCGACTGTGTGGTTGTATGTATTTGTGTATTACGTGAGTTGAAATTTATTTATTTTAATAATTAATTATGAATATATATTCGTAAATTCTTAATTCAGCATTTACCTTAAAAATTAGAAGAAACATCGAAATTTATTTCATTAAGTTGGAGGTTTGTTTTCCGATTATTTTAGCATTAAAACGGTACATTTTGACGTTTCGATAATTTTATATAAAAAATCGTGAATCATCCTCAGAATCAATGTAAATATATTTTTTTATTTAGGTAAAACAAAACTAATTTTCTCTGTAGAAGCATTCAATTTTAGAACAAGACTAATGGTTATTATTGATTAATTTCAGATTTCATAATTTTCAAGGATGTACAATTCAAATTGTAAACTCGTTTCAGTCGGAAAAATAGCGAGTAAATAGTGTAACCCGGTTATTATTATTGGTGTCAATTTTAAAACAGCAGAACGCTGCGTTACTTTATATATGCAGTTTTGTTAATATTTCATGCAATATTTTTAATTCAAGGAACACTTTTGCGCGCGAAAACCATTATTTGATGAATCGAAGAAAAACTTTAGCAACCTGTCAGAAGAGGAAAAAGTGCGCTTTAAAAATGTCTTTGTTGAGGCACAATATCTCGATGTTGAAGTGATGGTATTGATTATGTCATGGCAAGGTGAAAACGAGTGGTTGGAGAAGGAGTTTCCTGCGGTTTCTGACACATTTCCTCCCGGAGACTACTGCATTATGACTTTTGGTTTCTGCCCACATCAAATGCGTATGTAACCATATATTTATTGTTTTCTGAATTTATTATTATAATGCTTTCCGCTGAAACTGATGTCAAATTAGTATTTCGAATACTACTACCAATTACGATACTAATATAACTAATAACGCTAATATTATTAAGCTTACGCTATTAGTAATATTCATACTAGTAAAGATAATGTTAGCAATTGTATTTCTACCTAGAAAACAAATGTTACTACTGTCACTACTACTACTACTACTACTTATTTTGCTACTGCTACTTTTCAAGATAGTTGTCATATTCTTTAAAAGTGCGATTACCCAAATCTAAATGAGTTATCTGGATTAGGAATTCAAATTGGTTAAAATATCAACGATTGAACTAATGTTGTTAACAATTACTACATCACGTTTGCGAATTAGAAGTTGACACCAGTCACATTTCACCCAATAAGTCGAACCGAAAAGAAAATCTTGCTTCATTTACGCATAGTGTTTCGATTTATTCTTCTCTGACCCTCATCTTAGAAAGCCGCAAAATTGACTAGTGGCAATCATACATACTTGGTAAGGGATGTATGATGCGTCTCCAACACTCGTAATCTCGCAAACACTTTTCTTAACTATGCATTTATATTTCACAACTTCCACACGGTGACAAACAGAACAATTGTGCGCTTTTTTATATACGTATTTCATTTTTACAATTAACCATGCATGAATTACGCGGATGTTGAGAACAATAATTTAAATAACGTCTGCAAGCTTGAGTTAAACAACAGTCCTACTGTATCTAAACTTACGCGTAACATATCAAAAACATAATCATTTAGATTTACTGAAGAATTTCGTAATTCGTGGTCATCATCAGACCAAGATACCAAACGGACTGTCAAGGATTAAACTCCAAAGCGTATATCTGTTATTGGGAATTAGATGTGTGTCTCTCAGCCGTTGTAGACTTGCATAAACTTTACGTTAATAGAAATGTAGGTTGCATAATTTCTATGCAATCTGAAAATACACGATTAACACCGCTTTCTACTTATGTAATCTGTATTCAGCAAACCACGAACATAAAAACAATTTTTTTTTATATAAACCTAATTGAACAGTTAATTCATTCGAATTTATATGAGCTAAATTCGTGCACGATCATACCTCTAGCCATTTAGTTTAATTTCTTGAATTTGATTTAAATGTTACGTTTTTCGAGGAGTGTAAAACTCCGACAATTAAAACATCTTTACGTAAAAGCATTTTTCTATGTAGAGTTGCAGATTGCTAACTTTATGATGTACAAAATGTAGCATGTAGCCTCATATTTTAATTTTTATCCAAACTATCTGAAACATTTCGATGCAAATTGATTTATATCAAAGTAACGAATGAATTGCAAGTATCAAGGATTGTTACTATTAAATGCTTGATGAGACATTAACTTATACCCTGTTTGCTTTTCAATTCGCTGATTTCCTAATGTGACCAGTTTCTAACGATGTGGCCTTCATCAATGTGCCAAACATGCGTATTCATACATTCATCACGCAGGGATTTGATGATGGAATGCCCTTCATCAAACACTATGTTCCAACTGGCACAATCGAGGCACGAATGCGTGTGTGTTGTAAAGCAGACAAAGTGTTGACAATACGAAGGGAATTGCCAATTGGTCCGGCAGGTTTTTATCTGCCTCGGGGAACTGAGCTTTGCTCAGATATACCTGGAACGCAGTTGTCCGTTGAGGTAAACCTAAATTCTGTACAATTTTGAATATGTTATTAGTCTTAGTGGCTAGGCAATATTGAATTGCCTCCAAATATACGGTTTGTGATTTTTCATATTTTGGTTAATGAGGATTTTATTTGTGCTAGTGCAAATTAATGTTTATTAAGATGTCGTCTTAACTTATACAGAAATCGAAATCTAGTTTGCAATTTATCCGACAAATTAAAGGACGATTTTTCACTTAATTACGAAGCTAAAGTCTGGCATAGCTTGAATCTCAGTACATGCAACGCTAAATTGCAATCCTTTAACTTTGGAAAAATAAGAGACAAGCTACAACAGCAGAAATGTAAAACCCTTATCGATTTAGGTCATTGTTCTAATTATTTTCAAATTCTATTCGAAATGATTAGCTTAATTAATTAGAAACTGTATTATCGTGGAAACGTAGTACGTGTAATTTTTTGCTAAATTCTTTGTAAATATCCTATTAATCGATCAACTCTACATTAAATCAGTCCGATATATTCACCCTTCCCTATGCAAAAAAACCGATTGACATCCAGAAAAAGTGACAGACTAATATAGCAAATTAAAAAATTCATTGCGGTCAATATAGTTGGCTAAGTGAGTTACAATTTTTCTAATTACCGATATTTTCTATATCGAATGTAGCATATATATATATATATATATATATATATATATATATATATATATATATATATATATATACTTAGAATAAAGGAGGAGAAATGTAAATTTCCGTATCAGTCATTTGTGTTAGGCTTTGTTAGCAGCACTTATTTTATTGGAATATAAACTAGATATAAGAAATAAAATTTTATGTGTGGGTGTGTGCTTTCCTGCATGTTTGCTTTTGTTTTCGTTATTTTGAGCATTCAATTTCCAAATAAACTTATTATAATAACATGCACTAGAGTCAACCGCGCTCTTCATTGTTTGGCAATTTTTTTCAAATACACAATTTATCTTCAACGGTGGTCTGACTGGAGTAATGTCTTACACAAAGAAACAATTTAATTATTATCTAAATAATAATTCAACTATAATTTTTCAGAAAACGAGGATTTTAAATGAAAAAAATCTTTAAACTCTAAAGACGTTACAAGTTCTCATGCGGTTTGAATGGTATATAGATTACTTTTAATGAAGCATTGCAATTTCAATCTTAGATAATAAGTTTCGGCCAGGCAACTATCAATTGGAGTATGTATGTATTAAGTGTTGCGAACCTAGTAACAAATTATTTCAGTTGTGTCCAGAAGAATAAACTAAAGAGAGCATGAACGAAAAGTATAATCTCTTGCACATCCTTTTTTTGCTTAATGGCGACTCATCCGTAGGATCCGGTATTACAACTGAACTAATTTGTTACTAATTTCGCAACACCTAATACTTACTTGCATATATATTAGTTCTCCGCAACAAACATTATTTAACTGTTATATCAAGTGGAGAATTTAAATGGTTTTATGACATGGAACATGACAGTGAATTTGATTTTCTTTGCTTTATAGTTGAACAAGTTAAAGGAAAACAAAACAAGTTTTTACCGTAATCTACTTGCTTTTTTCCCAATATTTTTTACTACTATGGCGTGATCTTGAATTTATTTTTAATTAAGGTATTTTGCAAGTAACTACTGAAGTATTAAAAATTTAAGTGCTAGTAAAAACAAGATGTACATAACTTGATCCAGAATAAAATTTTGCGCTAAAAATATTGAAAATGAAAATTTATGCAAATTCTTTAAATTATAAACATAAGTTTCTAGTCAAGATATATTTATTTATAAAGATAATATTGTGTTAGGCAAGTTACTTTAATTTAGGTAAGGATGAAAGTAAACAATTTTGGATTGCAAGGGTGATGACAACAATTTTTAAATTCCGATGACGAGCTTGATATAAACATTTAAACAATTGCATTTTATAAGTTGCACAGCATAGAAAAACTTCCGTTAACCACACGCACTGACGCGTCTTGATTTTCTGTAGTCGTCCTCAGAGCATCAAACCACATGAATTATATATCACAATCGAAATTAGATATAAAGCTCTCACATCTAGAATTCTCCCATACATTGTACTTGACTTTAGACGTCAGATACATAATTACGAACGTTATGTTTTGAAGATTTCGCATCTGGTTTATGAGTTATATAATTAAACAGTCTATGGTTGCTCGGTGTTTATCGGAATTCGATAAATCAGATTTAGGTTGTTGTGTTAAACTACATCGCCCTTACATATAATTAGTCGCTCAACATACGGAAACTATCTCATGTCACAGGTGCATACGGATTCCGAATTCCTATCGTTATCAGCACAACAGCACAACAAATTGAAAAACGAGGATAAAAAGCAATAGTATACATAAACAAAATTACCGAAATCACAAAAACTTAATATTTGTGACTTCATAGAAAATGAGCAACTGTCGACTCCATCCATGTACAATTTAGGCAGATCTACTTGCACTGAGAGCCACATATTTCACTCTGCTTTACTCATATTTGTGTTTTGGTGTGACGCCGTACTCTGATTATGACAATTCATTATCGAAATGCTTTAGTATTTGTGAACAAAATTAGTACCAGGTATGGAAGTTTTGAAATGAGCTAACTCCACTATACATGGTTTTCGTAATGGTGAATTTGCTCTAAACGTCTTGTACCACACTTTTGCGCCAGTGTATCAAATAATCTAGATTAAGAAATAGCAGAAAATATCAATTAATTCCTAGTCATATTTCCTCATATTTGAAATGAAATAATCATACAAAAATAATCTCTCCGCAGGAAACTGTTTGGATTTTGTTTGGACTAAAGAATATTAAATTCTGATCTTCTAAAAGTCATCTTATAGACTAAATATACTCTAATCTGAAGAAAACTGATTGAAAGGTCCAATTCACTTTAGAATCTGCATTTTTCGGTTACAGAGAAGTCAACAGTTTTGTTTTCTGTAAAATTTGGCATGGTATTCTTCTTTCTCAGAACATTAAAATTTGCACAGCACCGCGCAACAATTTCCCCGGGGTTGTCAAGCTGCATCAATTATCAGTTAATGAACAGTCTGTTTGGATTTGCTGGCTCAATTATGAATGGTGTTATATTTATTAATTACAGTAGTCACTGCTAATTTTCCTATGTGTTTTTTTTATTTCAGGATATCACTACACTGTTTGTTCCATATTCAGATGGCGACATAAGCAGAAACGCGTATCCTGAGGACAGAAAACTTGTTGTCTGTCACTACGTTCCAATAAATTCAACAGTTGATGAAACTGAGAAGAAAACAGGATTTTGGAGATCTAGTAATTCTCATTTTCAACATTTAAAGCTTTTAAACATTAATTGATTGCGTGGGTGGTGGTAGCAGTTCTTCGAGTCAAGTACTTGCGGTATTTTTACTATGTTGTACACTGACTGGTTAAATACAACATGATTAGTGTTTACTTCAAGCTCGCAAACCTGATTTAAAGATCTCAAAGCTTTTATTTAAATGCAGTAAGATGGAAAAATCCGCTCAACTGATTGTCCTTCAAATATATTTTTTTTGGGAAAGACAAAGCAGAAAACTACTATAATCAAGGTTACGATATTGATATACACACCCGACCCATTAAGTACAAACATTTGTCAGTATAAACTAATAATTGTATAGTGTAGATTATAGATCCAGGAGACCGATTACGTCCTTATTGGGAACTCATCACGTACTGGCCAGAATTCGTCGCGGACAGAGTGCGATGAGTTCCCAATGAGGACAAAACCGGTCTACTGGATGAATTTCCCTTTCTAAACTATATATTCCTATGTCAATATTGAGAAATGTATGTACTTAATGGGCCAGGAGTTTATAACAAGATCGCAACCTTGATTATAGTAATTTTTTTTCACCACCGCGCATCCAATGTACGTTTAATTGAAAAACACACAGCTGAAAATTGATTCTATATACCCTTAAGTGCGTATAACTTATATGCATACGAATGTGTATTCTGTATACTGTACCTAGGAAAAGTTAAATTGAAATATGACCAGCGTGAACAAAATGTGAAATCTCATGCATTCATGCGCTTCGCGCTTTCTGCAGACTGACAGTAGGAGCCGGCAATGTGCAGCATGCCAACTAATTTTTTTTTGTCAATAAATGTGGATCAAACGGATGATACTTTCTCTGATACGACTAGGTCCTCGAGCCTTAATTACGCTAATTACGTGTAGTCATTGGCAATGTTACCTAAATGCCAACTCACTATATCTAATACATCCCTAGCCTTTAAATTTTTCAAACAAAAAGGGTTTAGTGACACCGAGCGTAGACAGGATACCAAAACGATGTTAATTATATCACGACATGCATCTCAGTTGATTTTGCTTCAAGGTATACCAAAAAGCAGTTTTTGGTATAAATTAAATTAAATAATGCATATTTTTATGGCTCACGTTTAACTGAAATTGGCTATTGTTTATATACCATATGTGTCTTTATTCTAAATATCTTAATACAGTCTTTCAGAGTATCTGTTTCAATTATCCTCCTAAATGACTAAATATGACGAAATAATAATAAAACTTAGGTCTTAATTAAATTACGGCTTATTCAGTCTCATTCAAGCAATTAACAGACTGGTTTATAATATTCAGTGGAGTTTCAGTGGATAGGCGTGGCTCAGAAATGTATTTACTTTTCTGTACATTTCTACTGGTCAGTTAATCACGATAAGATACACGTATACATCTATGTAAGGTAACAATTTAAATAGCGTGTCAAATTATCTCGAAGTGAATTAGACTCATATGTTTCGGCTACTGTTGTATATGGAGACATAAAATTTTATAAAGCGTTAATTAACATAATTAGTACTTTTGCAAAACTGTTGTATTAAGCTGTACAGGTTAAAGTCAATATATATTTATTAATTTTAATCCGGGTTATGCAGCCTTATGCATACTAGATTTATTTAGGGCAACACACTTGCCTTTACCAGCAATCAAAGAGAAACTGTCGTTAATGTCGATATCAAATATTATTTACCAATATACATGCGCAAGTTGTCGATCACCTTACGTAGGCCGATCGACCAGACGGTTAATTTTTTTAAATGATAGAACATTGCAACGTAAACGCCTGTTTTAAATCAATTGGGGAACACACGTCTGCTATTGCGCAACACATCATCGAAATATCGCACTTATGTTCTCCAGACGTAGCATTAAAAGTAATTACTAAATGCAAAAACAAAAGGGAGCTAGCCACATACGAAGCCTTATGGATAAACAAATTACATCCGGATTTATGTAAGCAGAAGAAGCACGTACAAGCATTGAGCTTGAACTGGATGTGACGCACTCAATTTGATTGGTTTCTATTTTTCACACTCCCTTTGTTCACATATTTCTATCTTGTTCTGCTTTCCAATTTATATATAAAGATATGTTCATGAGTAGATATTTGAGAAGACCATGAGAAAGAAAATTTTCTTATATCTGATAAAATTTCTTTTTGTTTTTGCACATAAGAAGGGTACAATGAAATTTAGATTTATAATTTATCAAACGTGCGGGCGAGAATATCTTATTGTCCAGGTTGTTTTTATGTTTGCACATTAAATCCGTTGACGCAGATTTAACAAATATTAATTAACTTGGACTATCAGCGATAGTTGGCAGTCCGACATTGAGCTTAGTGATATGATCACCATCCATACTATTAAATTAAGAATACTTACGCCAATATCCATTTTAATTTTGAGGAAGATTAGCCCTAATAGATGAAAATCTTCGTCTTAAAATCGTTATCGATTATAGCCATTCAAATAAGAAAAAACGTACAATATGATTTAATTAAGAAGAACTCAAGGAACATCCATCGAGAATAAATTGCAACGATGTATAGCGTAAGTAGATGTAGTCCTAAGTCTAAGGTAATAATATCAGACTGAACGAAGAAAGATCGAAAGTTAATGTCACTGTGGATTCGAAACTGCGTAGAATGGTTCTACGACAACACTTAATTTAAGTCGTGAACAACCCAACAAAAGTTATATGATCAAAATCTACCACATATCGGAAATGAATGACATCCAGTAAAATGATCGTTATCTCATGTATGAAGTTGAAATCATGTGACCAAATGATATGATATTGCGCGATATTCAATGTAGACTGAAGATAAATAAACATGGAAAATCGTTAACACATCTCGATATGTAATCGAAGTAAAAAAATATAAGTTTATATATTGAACCTAATTCAAGATTAGAAGTGAAACATTAGTGAAAATATGTTTTCATGTGGAACGTAGAAATAAATTTTAATGGAATACAGTGGCTGCACGAATAAGAATCGAAACTTGTTACAGCAAATGATTGAGAACATTAGAACATATTTAACTATCATACGAAATCAGAAATTTTCAAGTCGATATTCTTTGTTAAAATCATTCGCTTTCTCACATTTTATCTAGTCTTCATTCATGTCTTGCAACCTAATTATATGGACCCACTAAGTGATATTATTTCATATAAAACAAAAACAAATCTTTTCAATTTCAATTAAAACATTTTGTTATTAAATAATTGAAACATCTTGATCAGTACGTTCATTCTTTTTTTGCAGTAAAACAATTGAGAACACTGGAATAATATTAACTATTACATTACTAATACTACCCACTAGTTTATAATATTTCATATAAAACATAGTCAAAAGTGTTTTATTTAAAGCACTATCTTTTAGTATAACATAACTTGTACATTTCTATCACCAAGTGATTTCATTTGTTACAATAAAAAATTTAGAATATTGGAATATAATTAGCTATTATATGAAATTATAAATTTTCCAGGCAAATATCATTGTTAAGTTCATTCCGTTTGTCCATTTTTACATTGTCTTCATTAATTTAGTATTACACAGCTACATGTATTCATTTAGTGGTAATATTTCGTATAAAACATATTCAGATAGTTTTAATTTCAATCACAATCTTTTATTTTAATGTACATTCTTTTTTGCGGTAGATTATTTAGAACATTTCAACATAATTAGCTATAATAATGAATTATAAATTTTCTAGGCGAATATCATTTTATGTTCATTCGCTCTATCCATTTTTATACTGTATTGATTAATGTTACATGTATACACTAGGTGATATTTTTTCAAGTAAAAAATATTCAAAAACTTTTAATTTTAATCACAAATTTTTATTATTATATAACTGTAACCTTTCGATCAGTATATGTTTTCATTTGCTACAGAAAAAGCTGGAGAACATTGGAATATAATTAACATTTGAAATCATCAATTTTCAAGGCCATAATTATTGTTAAAATCTTTTGCTTTATTACTATTGATATTGTCTTCATTAATGTCGTATTTCCCAGTTACATGTATCCACTAAGTAATATTATTTAATATAAAACTCATTCAAAACCTTTTAGCTTCAATTGAACTCTTTTTTATAATATAGCTGGAACCATTCTATCTTCTGTGCATCCTTTTTTACTTTTCTTTCGTTTAACTTTAAAGCCTAATTGAGATTTATATTTACACATTAACTATCGTAAGCATTGACATCATAGGCTTATCAACAGAAAGAGCACAGAGACAGATGCCCGAGATAATAAATGAATTGAAATTGAGTTTCGAGCTCATATTAGGATTCTCTGTCTGAAGATGAAGAAAGAACGGTCATTGTTGGAATATGAACTATTGATATGCAATAACGCTAAAACAACAATTTGCCATGTTGAACCACTACGGGCGTAGTAAGGAGATTAGAATCAAAACGATTTGAGATCCTACCCCACGAAATTCCAGTGAAATGGTAGCAGCTATTCACATTAGCAACAAAGGGAAAAAATAATGTAGAAGGAAAAATTATGCTTCCAGCGTGTACTATATCTTTATAATATGTAAAAGAAGTGCAGATTCACGTCATTATTAAACAATTAGTGAATTGTAAGTTTTATCGTCGCGGGTGCAATGGTAAAGATACTCGTGCTTTTACAAAGAAAACAGATTTTAGTAAGGATACTTAGTTTGGTGCTTAAATAGATTGAGAAAATTCAGTTTTTCGTGATGAGAGAAAATTTACAATAAAAAGCGAGTTTCAGAATAGCGTTTTGTGTCATGAAGCAAAAAAGTGGACTCTACCAAGCACTTTAGCAAAACATAAGAAAGAGAAGTAATATGTTCAAGTCAAGTTTGCGAGCTTGAAGTAAGCACCAATCCCATTTTATTTAACTAGTCGTCGCACAACATGGCAAAATTATCGTCGACGATTGATTAAATAAAAATGGTATTGATGTTTACTTCAAACTCGCAAACTTGATTTAAAGAATCGTTGCCACATTCCGAGCAATTATTAATCGTTTAATTGTATTATCCATACATACAGAAGGAAATTGTCTGAAGGAATCACTCACTAAAATTTGTACACACCTGCAAATCGTAGAAAAGCAGGAAAAAAAGGAAAAACGTTGAATTTATGAATTTTTCCGCTTTAAACACAAACGAGCCTATGATGAGAACAAATTCAAAAGCAGAATATCAGTAATAAAACTCATCAAATTGAAGATTTCAATTGAGAACTTCGTTTGATAAATTCATGTTTACAGAAGACTGCGCGGCCAATCTGATTGTGTAAGGTACGTACAACTAAAAAAGCAATATTTTCTTTTTAATACCACAAAATATTTGAAATGTCTTTTGCCTTAATTCAGACGGTTTCATTCTGATTGTCCCAATATTAAAAGCTTATATATATTAACTTTAATCCAAAAAATAATTTTCCTTTTATAATGTGGTAATAGAGAATTCTGTGTATTTCTTAAATACAAAAACAAAAAAGAATCTACAGCCATTTACTTATTTCTTTGACCCGTACACTGTAGTTTTCTAAATAACCTGCCCCAGTAAAGCAGAAATAGCCCATCTTCTCTATTGGACCTGTTTGGCATAAAATTTCCACAGATATTCTCCGACTCGCGTTTCTCATATGCAGCAGAGTTATAGTGAAACTCAACCTAATTACCGATGTCGCGAATAATTATGTCCGGTCACAAGGTAGGCGTCTTGCTCATTTTACAACTTCATCAAATACTCATAGTTAGCGTGGTGGTCTTCTGTGTTGAGCGTTTAATTGACCTTCTCACACTGTGTCACAGTGGATGCAACCGGTGTACCTGAACTAGATTTAAAATATGACACCAAAAGATTGTTCAAATATATTAGTAAATAAAGGCTACAATATATCGAGATATTAGCTACAAATGTTAGCTCCAAAATCAATAGAACATTTGGGAATAGTGTTGTTTTCCAAGTCAAGATATTACTCCAAATTGGATCAACCGTATTGTGCAAATACTTTAAGTCGTTTATAATGAATAATCATTAGCTCGTCAAGATATACGCTTATGAAGGCTGCTTCGTCAAATTGTCAATATTGGAAAAAAATAGAGACTTGATTATTATTCGCGAATGTGTCTAATGCAGAAATGTTGAAACTTGACCAAACCAACTGCCACAATATATCAACAAAAAATATAATTTTTAAAGTTAAATGAAGAGTCATTGCAAATTCTTTAAAAGCCATGCAAGATCTATTAAATTTAGGTCTAATCGTGTAGTAGAACGGATTGCATCAATGATTAGATGTGCATGCATGCTTGAACAGCAAACTATTTAATTTCTGTTATTTGATTTATTATTCTACACTCCGTAACATGTGAGATCACCGTCAATTACTTTATTTCACATTGCAATTATTGACCAAATAGCCTTAACCATGTAAAGAGCAAATTAAAATTTCGCCATTGTGATTTCGCTTAATTCGTTGTACATAGCGATTACATACATATACGCATATGCGATGCGCGTCTATCTAGTGAAACAGCAGTGAAAAATTATGAGATTACCCAGTTAGAGATATAAATAAAATGTTTTAATGAAGTACAGTACTCACCACATTAGTTTATGCTTGACATTAGTCATGAACTGTGAAATGATATGGGCTGCAGACAAAGGTATCCAAAACATTTTTAACAAAACGATTAACAGGGAACAATCTCCTTATTGGCACACCACAATCCAGGTAATTAAATTCTATTATGTGCTTTTAAATATCAGCATAACTCGTAAAGAAAATTGTTTGTGAAGTACTAATTAACCCATGGGCATGATAGAAGCAGAAATTTCATTAAACACATTTGGTTCCACGGCTCTTGTTGAAACGTTAGACGTTCCACTATGAATTAATAATTCCAATTGTTTATCCAGAGGTCAAAATAATTTGTTTGAAATGCAAGCTTATAATTTGATAAGCACAAAATTGCATTTCTCCTTGCCTGAAATGAATAATGAAGCATTTGTTTCTCCAGTATAAAAATGGACAGGGAAATATATTCAATTTATAAATAATACTTTATCTTTACGGAAGAAAACCGGAATATACATAAATGTTCATTTTTTATTTCTCAAAGATAAAATTTTATTGAACATTGCACAACACAATATGGATAACCGTTAGCGAAGGTAACGTGATATTGTGATACGGGATCATTTACCAGAAGCGGAATTTGATCACCTATGAATAGGATCTGCCAGGCTCGTGTCCGTTGTTATGAATTAATTGAATTTTCCCTTTATTTTTTTTAGAAATTTGAATAAATATGCCGCACAGTTTCACCTCATTTTGCCAACAAAAACAAAGAAAGCATAGTTTTACACTGCATCAGGCTGTAAGTTAGTTATGTACGTGGCCATTTCGTGAACTTCGCTAGAGAAAGCATTTGATTTTTGTGATAACAAACAGACGCCTACATAGTGAGCTTGCGAAATCACGAGAAGAACAAACAATGGCAATATTTTCAAAACAAATATGAGCTGTTCAATTAAATCTATGACATTTACACATCTAAAATCACCATTATGCAATAGCGCCTGAGTGTAAATGTCAAAGCTTAATGTTTGCCTATGCAACATCCTCTTAACTTACAACCAGGACTAAAGCAAAAAGTCATTCGTTACTCTATGTAATTTTACCAAAGATGAATGAATTTCAAAGACTATTTCTGTGATGCTCACATGAGGAAATTTCATCTTAACTTAAATCACAATACAATTGCGCTATTGTGTTTGAACCATGTACCGACTCAGCAACCATTGTGTTGGTACCATGTAAATTTTAGGTACCATAATGTTGGTATCGGTTACTGACACAACAGCCATAGCGATGGTACTCATTACAGACTTGGTATATATCTATATACATATATATATTATATATACATATATTTTTTATATATAAATATATGTTAAATATATATATATAGCGAGTGAGCTATGAAGTCGCGTTTTCGAATACTTTGTATGAATTTAGCTCCACTACTGTTGGTTTACACATTCGTATAGATGATTGTATCGTCCTATCTTCCCATATTCCGTACCCAAGTATATAGTGTGTAAAGTGCGTAATACCGGCTCATACTGTAACGAATCTGCACGAAATTATACTTTTCGTCCATACTGTCTTTTGTTTATATTTCTGGTCATATTTGAACTAATCTTTTACTAGGTGCGCTTTTGCTGCAATCATAAGATGGAACATAAACATTATTTCTTAGGCAGATAAGTGTAAACACCTGTTTAAACTTAATCTTTATCGAGGAAAGCTATCTAACTATTCTCATGTAATTTAATTACCTACCATTACTGAGGTGTATCTCTCTAAATTATATAGAACTAACTAACGTATCGGTAAATCAAACAAACATTTCGCTCAAAAGTATGTCTTCATTAAATGCTAAAGAAATAAAAATTAGAGAACTGGAAGTAATTACACTATCTTTTATATATCAGCTGACGAAAATCAAAAATGAGAATTTAAGCTTTCGCAAATACTGTGCGAATTCTCGATTAATATGTATTTAAAAAGTAAAATTCAGATCACACCTGAAGCTGGTAATAATGTATTTCTGCCGAATACGCGGGAGAAACTGAGATATCGATGAAAAAATCGGCGTAAGATTCTTCAATCATAAAAGAAATTACAAGAATCTAAAATAATTAATCTCCTGCATAATAAAGTAAATATACTAATCCCATAAATATAATTAACTGTTTACGCTTAACCAGTAATACTTATTCATTCATGCTAAAAATGTAATAAAACTATGGCTGTAGCAGAAAATTAAGCCCGACAATAAACAGTTTTTAAGAAAAATTCCTTCCCATATGCTTAAAATGGCAGAAAAACGCAATTAACTGAAATATTACTGCATTCAAGTCGCGAAATAAACCAAATGACCAAAATTCCCGCGCTCTTTCCTCTTTATTTGTGCTGCCTCTTATTCTCACCTAAACAGGTATCTATCCAAAAAGGCGTACCCATACCTGCAACGTGTACTAGATCTCCGATCATACCGGTTAGCAAGAACTTAATCAATCATTTCAAATAAATCACCGACTATTACAGTATAAAGTGATCAAACAGTTATCTTGGTCTAAACATCATCCATTTATGAATAGCTAATTTTAACTTCATTTTAGGAGAAAAACGTAGAAGATGAGGGCTTAGTTGGCTATATATATATATATAAGCAAACTACTATGTAATCTATGTAAAAAAGGACTGGATATCGTTAATTCAAGATTGTGGATATCAGATAAAAAATTTGTTATCACCAACCGCGTAACAATAATTGCTCAACTTTACAATCTATATACGTGTGGCGAAAGCCGAAACATTGGTATATTCATGAACACAACGAAATAGCGCAGCCGAAATTTCCGGCCATGCACAATTTATAGGAAAAAATTATGAATGAGTGCTATATCTCTGATTTTCAGTACCAAGATATGCATTGAGAACTTGTCCTCTTTATTCCTTTAACTATCGGGCTAAGAGGACGAGCGTTAAAGGTAGAAACTCATCAATTCACGCCAGTGACAGTAGTTAACTTATGTTAAGTTGACTGTTTATCTAGACTGAGAATAGTTTATATCTCAATTCCACAAACTGAATCAAATATTTTTGTTACCACCAGTGCAGTCATTGCCTGCATAAATATATAACTTACAGACGTAACGATTGGTATGAATAAGACACCAATCACATTCTATTTAAACCAGTCATCGAACAACATAACAAAATACCGCCAGTCGCACGCACTGACGCGTTTCGACCTTTCATGATCATCATCAGAGTACGACGGCAAACTGTCTATCGAGGATCAAACCGCATTGAATATATATGGTAATCAAAATTAGACATGCGGCTCTCACATTGTACTTGATTGGAAATGTCGTCTGTACGATTTCTATGCAGTCAATAACATTAACAGTTTGCAGCTTGTAAGAGTAGAAAGCCGGATATCTAATTTTGCTATGCGGTTGGATCCTCGCTGGATAGTTTGCCGTCATACTCTGACAATGCTCATGGAAGGTCGAAACGCGTCAGTGCGTGCGATTGGCGATATATTAGCTATGGTGTTTGATAACTGGTTAAATAAAATGGGATAAGTGCTTATTTCAAGCTTTTAACTTAATTTAAAGTATTGTTACCACTACTTGAGTAATCAATTAAGGTTTAATTGTATATATATATATATATATATATATATATATATATATATATATATATATATATGTGTATGGCGAGAGCTGCAAACAGTTAATGTTCGTGAATTCGTAGAAATTGTGTCGCCGATATTTCTAATCAAGTTCAATGTATGCGAGACTACAACACGTGAGAGCAGGTTATGTAATTATGCTTTCTATGTATATGCAATGCGGTTGGATCCTCGCTAGTCAGTTTGACGTCTTATTCGAATTATGATCATGGAAGGTCGAAATGCGTCAATGCGTGCTACTGGCGGTATTTTTGCTGTTGTTCGAAAATTTGTTAAATATAATGTAATTGGTGTTTACTTCAAGCTCGCTGACTTGATTAAAAGAATTTTTACCACCACGCGCACAGTCAAACTTGGTACTTCAACCATGGTTACGATACTAATATAACCACCTGATCCTTCATTTACATACATTTTTCAGTGTAAGCCAAGCATTGTGCAGCATTGAAAATGTAATCCATCCAGTAGACCGGTTTCCTCCTTAAAGTGAACTTGTCGCGTACTGTCCAGAAATTGCCGCGGATATGCCTTAAGTCTGGTGGTCTTACCACTGAGCCTACCTGCCGCGCACTACAAATAATTTCTCGTTTTACATTAACTGATGTTTCTTGGTTAGCGTTTCCTTCACTTGGAGCCTATATGGCATCCCTTTAGACCTTAAGTTCCACCTAACCATCTCAAATCTTTCATTATAGAACAGACATCACGTTATATGTGGAAGTGGTATTGAAATCAACATCCAGAAAATGATACGAAGTTTGGTTCGTTAAATTGTAGAGCTTGGTAAACAAAAATAAAAATTTTAATATGGCTTTCTGTTATGGTCTAGTTAAACACTAATTCTCGGAGCCACATGGTGTGTGTCCTATACAAACTAATAATTACTTATTGCGGGAATTGACGCTAAATGGTACTCAATAAGGAAAGAAAATAATAAAGTATTTTTATTACATGGAATTGTAAATTTCAGGTCATTAACGAGTTTATTGGAATAAAGAAAATGTTTATAGGTTGTAGATTAATTTTTTTTAGTTTGATCTCAGAAGGACGTCAAGGCTCTTTCAGTGAAATCTCAAAGTAATACGCAAATTTCTTTCTATTAGAATGGATTACCTGTTTCCTCCGTTGATAAGCAATTGATTTGTATCAGTTTCTTTTTTATGCGGAAACATTTCAAAACTTCATTTCACGACCCTTCATCAGTCCATAGTTCATTGTAAGTTATGAAACAATTTAATAGAGCATATAAGAACCATCATTTAAACCGTTTCGTTAATAATAATGATTGGTTAATTACATAAAAGCTAAGTGACGTTTCATTAGATGGGCGTGAGTCGCGTATGTGAATATATCTAGAACTGTTAATTATTCAATAAACTAAAATAAATTACAATGGCCGGGTGTGAAATTGCCCTTTGCACGCTTCCGACAATTGTTTTTACTTTTACCATATGTAATGACGCAATTTAGAATTGCATCACTCATAAGTCAAACAAATAAGCCATTAATGGTATCATGCCAAGGTAAGTGATGAAAATAAAGGCAAACAAATAATTCATGCGTGAAATTTAGCACAAACCACCCCATTGCTTATTGTTATTCTATAAATGTCCCTATAGAAATATAGTACTCGTATTTATGAATAGGTTGTTGTGAGCGTGGTGGATGGGGTGGATAAATTTGTGCATAAATTTGAGTATAAGAGAATAGGCATGAAGACCGGATATAAGGGCAGACAATAAAAAGTACTTTAGAAGTTAAGATGTATATAAATGTACTTGTCTTGAATGTGGATAACACATTTGCCACGAGTTTTTTTTTCTGTGAGTATGGTATCAACCCTGAAGACGGGACTGCAAACGAAGTCTCGAAAGTTCGGAAAAAATTCGAAAAATCTGGTTACAACGTCATTTTCAGACAAGAAGCTCATTGGCGACTTCATAGAGAAGGGGCAGGTGAGAAACCATAAATCAATTGCAAAAACCAATTGTGCATCTGTTGATGCAAAGGATTCAAGATATTATCGATCTATGAATGCTATCAATCATCCCGCACAAGCAAAATGCGAGAAAAAACAAATCCAAGTACATGTTTGACAGGCTTTTCGCATAATAGCTACTGAGGTTTCTTTATATAGACGCACATTATATATATATATATATATATATATATATATATATATATATACTTGTAAATATTCCATTTAGTAAAATTTTATACTAATGTACTTCATTTTAAGTGAAATTTCAATAACTGGTTATTAAATTTCCCTTAGCACGCGTAACGCCGTGTTTTTCTTCCTTACCATGTGAAATTGCGTAACTAATTTTGAATTCGGCAGATAAGGAGATGGGCATAGTAATAAAAATGAAAAATAGTACAATTATGTCGGAATAATTGATCTACATTTTCGTTAAATAAAAAAGCTTAATTAATATACCATGTAAGATAAGTGAAGACCAGACAAGAAAATGGCGAAAGCCACCTAACAAATATGTGTACATTATAAGGATAGGAGAAACTTATGATAAACGTCCATTAAAATTCTTTCAAATAAACAGATACAATCAAAATAGTAGTAGTAGTAGTAGTAGTAGTAGTAGTAGTAGTAGTAGTAATATGAATAGTGTTATATTAAACACAGTTCTAAAAATATTCACACACACACACATATACACACATATACACACAATAATAATAATAATAATAATAATAATAATAATAATAATAAAGAAATTTTGCAGACAATATTCCATATAAATAATTAACCAGTGGTAATTTATAAGCCCACCAACAAGCTAATCTCAATCTAATATACTATACTAAACGTGTTTCACAACCGCGAATAGATTAAACGCCATTTTCCTTGTTGGACTCAACAAGGTGTTGGCATCGACTTACTTCAATTTGACTAAATATTTCGAATTCCGGTGTCAGAAGCCTTTTTCAACGGAAAGCTCATCCCAAAAACTTGACATATTGATTGTCTATTTTTTTGCGGCATGAGCTTTCCATTAAAAAAGGCTTCCTGAACCGGAAGTCCAAATATTTAAACATTTATGGAAGCCTGTTTCCGATTTGGATTCGTACAGTCCTCTTTTCCTATCTTTGGTTAGTTTATTTATTCGAAATCGAACCTAATGATTTTCCACAACAGTTCAATTCAAAATATCATCTCTCAATTTAAATTAAATAAATTTCTTAATCAATCATGACATTCTGTGAAGACTGAACATTGCTATGCATTTCTTAGTCATCCCAGCTACTGGTGTGCCTAGTCTCCACTTAACGAGTAAGAAGATCATATCTAGTAGCATTTTCATACATAAATGCAGTTGTAAGTCTTCATCTACTTAATTTAAATGGGCGCAATATTTCACCATAATGACTTTGGATAGAATTTCATGCAATCAATACGTTTTTAAGGGTCCATTTTTTCGTTGTCGTCAAAATTGATGGCGTTTAGGGTAGAGGCGTGTTTTAAAACGGTTCGATTTCTGTGTTTAAATGACATTAATTTTACATTTCCGCTTATTTTTAACCCGGTTATACCATAACACTACAATTTACTATCGTTGAGTCAATTTTTTTGAACTTCATATGATGATTAAATTGACTTAAGATAACCATCATTTTTTTAATTTTTTTAATCTCCGAAGGCATCTATTATCATTGAGTATTTCTCGCAGTCTGCCTTATTCAAACTCTCTATGATTTATTATTGTTAATATTTAAAATTCCCCCAAAGGCGGTCCAGGTATTACACCTCTTATGTGATTATAACTTTCTTTCTTAATTGTAAGATAAATCGAGACCAAATATATACGCATCAATTCCATAATGTTACCAATCATCAATTAACTTCTTTCTAATATGAACGTGTGATCAAAAAGGAAGTATCGAAAAACTCCCAGAGTTCGCGGTACCTGCATATTTGTATACGTTGATACTATATATATATATAAGCTGACCAATTTATCACATTTATCCAATACACCTTTAGACATAAAATCTACAAAGATATTAGAATTCATCATTGTATGTTCATGTAGCAGGAATAGTTTCTTATTCCATAACATAGAAACCGATAGAAATTATGACGACGCGTGCGGTCTAACTTCAACTTTTAAACGTATAAACGCGCCACTTCAAGTTTGCGCTCGTATCGATCGAGTGCACGTTCCCAGTTGGGAAGTTGTTCATGCCATTCCTCTTCGTCAGTCAACGAATTGAAAGTAGACCACATCAGAGTAATATGAAAAACCTTGCACGATGATCGAATGAACAAGCCTCCCGCCATAAAGTAATGCAAAATTTGTAGCACTGTAGGAGATGTATTTTTTTAATTGTCATCGAACAAGAAAGCTCCTGAAAAAATTGCGAACCATAATTAATCAAAATTACCTGAAAACACTGGCTGAATTCCAGCTATTTTTATTCCTCAATATATTTTGGCGGCTGTTTCCGGACGCCTTCCAAAGTTTTAAAATGCAAACTAATGAAGCAAGCGCGATATTTTGTAAAACTTGCGATGATGTGTGATTTGAAGTAGGCAACCGACAACGGCCGCCGAAATATATTGAAGAAAAAAACAATTGGAATTCAGACTGTGCTAGTCAAAACGCAGATCAGGTAATTTCGATAAATCCAGTTTCGCATTTTTTTTCATTATTTTAAGACATTAAGTTATTTATCCATGTAATTGTTATCACCACCCGCGCAACCAATGTTCGTTTAATTATATAAATGTTCATTTCAATACCACTTCCCCATGTAGTGTGGTGTATCTTCAGTAATGACAGATTTGGGATGGTTAGTTGGAACTTTGGGTCTAAATGGATGCTATATGAGCTCCACCTAAAGGAAAAATAGACTAGCAAAGATACATTAGTTAGTATATAACTGAAAATTGTGTGCAGTGTAGTGTGCGGCAGGATGGCTCTGTGGTTAGAACACCAGATTCCGAAGCAGATGTGCCCAGGTTCGAGTCCTGTCCGCGGCAAATTCTGGCCAGTACATGATGAGTTCCCAATTATGAAGAAACCGGTCTACTGGATGAATTGCCTTTTCTACACAATACAATTCTTAGTTTATACTGGCATATGTAAGTAATTAATGAATCAGGTATTTATATCAAGACCGCAACCTTGATTATAATAATTCGTATGTTCTTTTAAAAAGACTGAAATGGTGGTATTTTTTGCATTCGATGTACATTAATACTGGACACGATAAAAAAATTAATTTTGCGAATTATTAATCAATTTAGCAAACTCAAGCATTACTCTATTTTTAATTTACTAGCCCAGAACGCGATAAATGTTCCATAGAACAGAATTTTGTAGCTATGGCAACGTATCCGCTTAAACTGTAACAAAACTTCAATTTATTCTGCTTTGTATGTGGAATAAATTGAAGTTTCGATATTTTTTATTCTGATTTCCATTTTGTCGCCATCGGCGCGCATGATGTTAGTGATAATGCACAAATTGCTAACCGTAATAATGAGGAAGAGAAGGACAATCTTACTGATGATGATTATGATGATGATGATGTCGAGGATAGTATACAAGACAATGACCATGATGATGTAACGGTGGTGATGATAGTGAAGTGAATTTCTCTATTGATGATGATCAAACTTATGAGGATTATAATGAATAGTTTGGTGCTGAAGAGGAAAAATGATAAAAAGGATATGAATGTTGCAGATATTTACCAGGTAGACGAAAATGGTCATTCTAACGAGGGAAAATTCGAATAAATATGCGTATTAATTTTAACAAAAATGAATGAGTAAATTTATTATCATTTAAAACGTTCTGTTGACAATAATGACTATGGAAATTTAGGTGATGGTTTACAAAGGTGGTTGAAATACTAAAATGGACGTCAATGAAGATTCTCAGAATGGTCCAACGGATGATCATTTTGACATTGGTAGCAAACCTAAAGTTCATTTCAAACATTTGCTAGAAAAAATACAGAAATCTATTATGAGAAAGATTTAGGTGCAAAAGAACAAGGAAAATATAAAGAAGGCAAGAATCAGGACAATTAAAGTAGTGATGGAAGATGATGATTTTGCTGATGAAAATTACATAACAACAGCAACGTTTATGATGATGACTTCATTGATGAAGATGAATATTAAAATGAGGATATTAATGGTGATGATGATGGTGATATTTATGATTATTACGATAATCGCGGTAATGTTGATAATGATAAAATAATTATAATTATGGTTAAAGATATGAAAAAAAAAATATACGATGTCAAATACTAACATACGATGTCGTTGATTATAATGGTAATGACGATTTCAGTGTTTACCAATATGGCACGTTAACGACAGCAATGAAGTTGATAAATTTAGCATGTTTGTTTCCAACTAACAAACAACCGAAAGAATTTGGGAGTGCGCTGCTCTCTTGAAAAATCTGTATTTTTACGTTAAAATATAGCAACCTAATTTCCCTTCATATTTCAGGGCATTGTAGATGAATAGGCATTTTAACCAAGCACACAAAAGTTTGTAACTATTGTATTGTAACAAGGTGAAATTGTGGATGAAAAAAGTTTCACAATTCTAGTAAATTAGTTCGTGAGCAAAGTCATTAACTTGGGAGAAAATGCGCCCAAAAAATATAATTTGTATAAAATATAAAACAATGCTCCATAAATTGCGTGTAAGTAAATTTTAGTCAAAGGTGAAGTGAGGAGAATTTTACACCTTGTTCTCCTACTCTATGACAGAGGTAAGCAAGCCATTGATGATTTGTTGACATGACGTCGAAATGGTTTAATATAAATATAGCTTTGTGATGTGTAAAATGCTTAAACGAACATTGGTTGCGCGGGCGGTGATAACAATCACTTTTAATCAAGGTTGCGATCTTGATATAAACACCTCACCCATTATGTAAAATGCTTTCTTGCTTGCCTCCAATGCGCTAAAATCAGTCGGCTCAACTAGTCAAAGTATATTAATCCAATGCTCATATTTAATTGCACGCCGAGTATACCTCCAGGTTAACCATCATTTGAAAAATGTGCATGTAGGTAAGTTAATTATTTCATTTAACACATTCCTTGAAATAAAGTTTTTTCATACACAGGGCGAATAGAACAAAATCCTACGGTTGGTTTATCATTCCTATTGAAAAATGTACTTCGAGACGCAACAAACGCAAAGTAATCGAAAGGTAATATTATAGATCTTTAAAGTTCTCTTCTTTCACCAATAATAAAAATATTGTTAAACTACACTGAGGTGAAAGTAGCCATGCGCATAAACCCCCCTAGTTTCAGAGCAGAACAGTGACCTTAGAAAAGGCATATTCACTCAACCTGGTGACATTATCTTCAAACTCTAGGCGTCCTTGGGCTGGTTGAGCTGTACTCGCAATTCCCAATAGGTAATTGGTAATCCAAATGCAGTCAACTAAAATCACCTAGTCCCTTATGTTTGCAGATCAATTGTGTCATAAAAATTAATTAAACTAAGATGGCAATATTGATATGAACACCTGACCGTTCGAGTACATACGTATGTCAGTATGAACAGAGAGTTGTTTAGTGTAGAAAAGACAATTCATTCAGTAAACCGCTTTCGTTCTTATTGGAAGTTCATCACGTATTGTCCAGAATTTGCCGCAAAAAGGGCTCGAAACTTATTTTATACTGGCAAGTGTATGTATATCCTGAGATTGGTGTCTACATCAAGATAGCAACCTTGATTCAAATAAAAACTCTCGACATGTTGGCTTATCTTGTAGGCAATAAAATTTATAAATCAATCCTAAAACTAAATGTTGAGATAAATCTTCTAAACGTGACGTTCTGTAGTGTCAATGAAAGGTGTATAATCCTATCCAAACGCACTAGAACAAACTATTCATATTCTTATATTAAATATTTTGGTGGAGGAAATACAATAAATAAATAAATAAATCAATGTCAAATAGTTGACTACTTTAACTCTCCAAGAATCTGGCAAATGATATAGGCATATTCATGAAAGTGTGTACATTTTTGTGTATCAAATATATAAAGTGCGTTTACAACGAAATGTCGGCCCCAGCTTATGAGTGGGCAGTAAACAATAAACAAGTAAACACAAGACATCAGCCTGAATTGGGCATATCCTTGTGGTGATATTTAAAACAGCTTCCTATTAAGCTCGTCATTTCCAGATTTTAAACGTGCATCTAATAGTTCTAAACAGATTAGAAAAGTATTATTGTTTAGATGCAGAGTACGACGGAAAACCGACTAGCGAGAATGTAACTGCAATGCATATATATGAAAATCAAAATTAAATATGTCGTCTTATTCTGCTGATGATCGTGGAAGGTTGAAACGCGTCAGAACGCCTGACTGAAGGTAGTTTATTTAAGTTGTTCGATGAATGGTTTAATAGAATTGGATTTACTTCAAGCTTGCAAACTTGATTTAAATAATTGTTACCTCCACCATCGCAATCATTTATTGTTTAATTGTATTATTGTAACCGTTCTATTTCAGTTATCAAGCAGTTTTTTTTAAATGATGCATTTGTTAATTAATCAATGGAAGATGTTATTAATTTCGAAAATGCCCATACACGTTGGCGTAAATAAAACTTGCAGCAACAAGCATAGGTAGAACCGGATATAGGCAATACAATTTAACGCGTCAGTGCGTTGCGGCTGGCGGTAGTTTCGTTATGTTGTTCGACGACTGGTTAAACACCGTGGGATTGGTGTTTACTTCAAGCTCGCAAACTTGATTAAAAGAACCAGATATGTCTGAACGAGATCATCCAGTTTTATGCAAACTGGATTCGTGCTAAAATCAACCTAGATTTCTCCTCAAGAGCTTAGCGAAGACAACCCTACACATGTCTACGCGTCCAAACATAGTGAATTTTTTTTTCCAATTTTAATATAAATGAAAATATAGATTACATCTTTAGTTTTCAGCACAGCAATAAATGTTTTATAACTCCATATGACGAATAATGTTTGCTAAGCTTACGGTAATTTTCTTTGTGCTTTAAAAATTGATTGAAGAAATAATGAATAAAAATATTACACTCTCGCACAATTTGTATTTATACTATTAATTTGTTGCATAGATTTAGGTATATTCACAACGGCTCTATTGAAACGGTGTTGCTGATGTTACCTTGCCTTGAAGCTTACTGGGATAAAATGGCGTTGTGTCAAGGTTTATTTTGCCTCACTTCTGTGTGCTATTTAGGTAAATATAATAATAGTAACTAGGTCCTCAACATCATAATTTCTTTGCCCAAAAACTATTATTTTTGTCATTATTTACAAGTACTCCTGTTTTATGGCATTCATTTTATGGTAATATTGCAGTGAAACATTAGTTACGAATACATTTGGTGTTGTTGTGCATAATGGTAATGATGACGATGGTAGACGCAGAAAATTGACGAATAATTGAATTTAATTTACTATGGATGTAATATTTATTGCTACATAAACGCACACATAAAATGCTTCATTTCCTGATTATGCGCATATAATGCATCTGCTTACTTTTCTGACGTAATGCTACTTTAAACGCGAAAAATTTAAACTTGATTGATTTATATTTACGATAAAAGGCTTTTAAACACGTTTATTGTATGCTTATAGCTTACTTTCAATTTTATTCTAAACAAGCCTTATCAGACACATTTCTGCACAAAAATTCTTCATTTCGTACTATTCCTATAATGGTTTTAATGTGACAGCAAAACCGTTTCAACTAGGAGTGAATGCGCTTTAAACGCTAGTAAAGATCCCAATTGAACTGTAATCGGTTTTAACTATTAACCAGCACAGAGTGTTATGCAAGTTGAATTTTATGAGATGCATCATAAATATGATGGCCAATGATAACTTCCTTGAATACAAACATTTCTATCTTAAGAAAAGCTAGTCACGTAGAATTTGTATTTTATTGGATACGTTATAATATCCGCCAGTTTCACTGAGGATATTAAAATGTAAAAATATGTGCCATTATACTCTATCATTAGCAGTTCCGTGATGCCCAACGCTAGTACACTTTGTTGCTATTGTATTTTAAATAGTTCTTGCGAACAGAATATAATTAGACAAGTGTCAAACTGATGCAAACAAATTCTTTCTGAAACATATACAGCGGCCTATGCGGATGTCAAATTTAAAATTTTTACGTCTATATCTCAACACACAGTTGACTCACAAAAAATACTTTCAGGTAAAATACTTAGTATATAACTGAAAATTGTGTGTAGTGCAGTGTGCGGCAGGGTGGCTCAGTGGTTAGAGCACCAGATTCCGAAGAATGAGTGCTCCGTTTCGAGTCCTGTCCGCGGCAAATTCTGGCCAGTACATGATGAGATCCCAATAAGGACGAAACCGGTCTACTGGATGAATTGCCTTTTCTACACTATACACTTCTTAGTTTATACTGACATATGTAATTAATTAATGGGTAAGGTGCTTATATCAAGATCGCAGCCTTGATTATAATAACTGTTATCACCGCTCGCACAGCCAATGTTCGTCTATGTTAAAAACTTGAGCGAAATCTTCATTTTTCCGCCATTTATTGAAATTGGTTGTTAAGTTTGCGTGACCAAACTGGAAAGGAATATTTTTAAGCGGATTTAATAATATCAAATCATTCTTCTATATATCTGAATAGCCGTTAATATTAAATAGTCAGAGAAGATCCGAATTGGTGGCTACTGAAATTTTTATTTTGACTCCGTCATAACTAAGATTTATTAAAAATTGTCACGTGAGTATTCATTGCATTTTAAGCTTGTTAAATTTGTAAAAAAGCAATAATCGAGAAGATATCATTTACCTAACCGAAAGCAGGCCCAACTTGATAGAAAATCGGAGGGGTAAACAAAATTTCGTGATTCTAAAATATAAAAATTCACCACCACTTGCCAGGTTCCAATTAGCTCTTGGTTACTTGAAGTGAAATTAAGTTCGTGTATCTATTTGTGGATTAATTAGCAATGGAAAGTAATAACAACGTTGGTTTCATCAATTGATGTAAATTATTCTTCAATTTCAATGTTTATTTAATTAAGCTCTGTGACCGGTTTTCACCATCAATCACTACTTCTACTTTTAACTAAACATGGAATAAGGTAGCCGACAGCAAAATTTAATGAAAAGTTATTAACTTCATATATTGTACACTATACAAATTAACAACACATTCTTAAAATTATTTTCGAATTCTATATATATATATATATATGTATATATATTCATTTATTTATTTATTTATGCATTTTTGTGTCTTTTATGTGTAATAAGCATACTTAATTACCGGTTGGTTGAGACATTAGCTAACTATATAGTCCATTGATTTATCTTGCCTAGAAAGAATCAATTATATCTGCTTCAATTAATCAACTACTAGTTAATTAACCCAACATAATTATCTTGATATAGATATTAATTTCACTTTATATATATATATATATATATATATATATATATATATATATATATATATATATAATCTAACCATCGAATAATGTTGAAGACACAAATCATCCAGTAGACTGGAATCTTTCTTCAAATAGAATCCAGAAATTGCCATGGACTGAGCTCGAACCAGGATAAGTGAGTACCGGAAACTGTAATTCTTATCACGATACCACCCCGGCGCACGTTAAATACAATTTTTCGTTATATACTAACAAATGTATTTTAGTTAACCATTCTTTAACCAATTGGCCACCGATAATCTGACAGTATAGAACAGACACCACGTTACGTGTGGAGGTCTTAGTGAGTTGAACATTTATAAAAAATGATAACAGATTATGCGGGTTGTGAAAACAATTATTTAAATCAAAATTGTGATTTAAATATTAACGCCATTATATATATATATATATATATATATATATATATATAATTGTCATTATAATCTGAGCACTGTATAAATTTCGAAAGACGTTTAATCCAGTAGACGGTATCTTCCTTTTTGAGAACTCTTCAGGTATTGTCCGCGGCAAACTCTGAGGAGCACTTGAAGTATTGCCAATGAGGTCAAAATCGGTCTGTAGAACGGATTTCGTTTACCACATTATATAATACTTAGTTTTAGTAGACAAATATATATATATATATATATATATATATATATATATATTATTCATTATACCTTCTTATGTGCAAAAACAAAAAGAAATTTTATCAGATATAAGAAAATTTTCTTTCTCATGGTCTTCTCAAATATCTACTCATGAACATATCTTTATATATAAATTGGAAAGCAAAACAAGATAGAAATATGTGAACAAAGAGAGTGTGAAAAATAGAAACCAATCAAATTGCGTGCGTCACATCCAGTTCAAGCTCAATGCTTGTACGTGCTTCTTCTGCTTACATAAATCCGGCTGCAATTTGTTTATCCATAAGGCTTCGTATGTGGCTAGCTCCCTTTTGTTTTTGCATTTAGTAATTACTTTGAATGCTACGTCTGGAGAACATACGTGCGATGTTTCGATGATGTGTTGCGCAATAGCAGACGTGTATTCACCATTTGATTTAAAACAGGCGTTCAAGTTGCAATGTTCTCTCATTCGAGTAATTAATCGTCTGGTCGATCGGCCTACGTAAGTTGATCGACAACTTGCGCATGTATATTGGTAAATAATATTTGATATCGACATTAACGGCTGTTTCTCTTTGATTGCTGGTAAAGGCAAGTGTGTTACCCTAAAT
The DNA here is from genome assembly GCA_029291075.1 of Eudiplozoon nipponicum. NCBI lineage: Eukaryota > Metazoa > Platyhelminthes > Monogenea > Mazocraeidea > Diplozoidae > Eudiplozoon > Eudiplozoon nipponicum. Next base: position 37,586 of record JAQBSW010003003.1, read on the forward strand.
AACACTCGTAGTTTGGCTGCATTAAATGTGCGTGTCAAAGTTGAAGCAGCATTAACACGCACATTTAATGCAGCCAAACTACGAGTGTTATTTAGGGAAAAACACTTGCCTTTACCAGCAATCAAAGAGAAACAGCCGTTAATGTCGATATCAAATATTATTTACCAATATACATGCGCAAGTTGTCGATCAACTTACGTAGGCCGATCGACCAGACGGTTAATTACTCGAATGAGAGAACATTGCAACTTGAACGCCTGTTTTAAATCAAATGGTGAATACACGTCTGCTATTGCGCAACACATCATCGAAACAACGCACGTATGTTCTCCAGACGTAGCATTCAAAGTAATTACTAAATGCAAAAACAAAAGGGAGCTAGCCACATACGAAGCCTTATGGATAAACAAATTGCAGCCGGATTTATGTAAGCAGAAGAAGCACGTACAAGCATTGAGCTTGAACTGGATGTGACGCACGCAATTTGATTGGTTTCTATTTTTCACACTCTCTCTATGTTCACATATTTCTATCTTGTTTTGCTTTCCAATTTATATATAAAGATATGTTCATGAGTAGATATTTAAGAAGACCATGAGAAAGAAAATTTTCTTATATCTGATAAAATTTCTTTTTGTTTTTGCACATAAGAAGGGTACAATGAATTTTATTAAAGCTCGCATTTCAAAAGTTTTATATATATATATATATATATATATATATATATATATATATATATATATATATATATATATATATATATATTATATGGGATTGGCGTTTATATCAATAACGCCACCTTAATTTAAATATTTGTCATAAACGCACCACCAACCAATGATCGATTAATAATACCATATTCTAGTTTATCCATTTAATAAATGTAAGTGCATTACTTTTTTGTCATAAGCGATAAAAAGGACGCTTGTTTACCAGTTTTTCGTAGCTTGAAAATAATATCAATATTTTACACAAAAGGGTTGGGTTTGCATAGAAAGCCAGTGTTACAATCACATTATTTGTTATCTAATGCCGTTTCGTTTGCATCATCTTCTCTCAAAATGCGATGTTGAACAAAAAGAAAATAATTGAATGAACTACAGCTATCTATTAAACAGACAAACATAATCAATTATAAACATCAATTTCAATGCTACTTACATTGTGTCCCAAACGCAGTGAAATATATACGTATATACACAAACGTTTCTATATATATATATATATATATATATATATATATATATATATATATATATATAATTAAATAAATACGTAGATTTGTTTACGCAAAAATATACATATTGGCAGACCTACTGTGTGCTTGTTAATTCAAGTTCATTAATCCTCGAAAAATTTTGACTGTTTGTCCTGAGTTTCATTACCTTTCCAATCCCATTATTATTTTAACAAATCAAATTGGTAAAGATTAGAAAGCTGGTGTTCGAAGCGTTTTAATTCAAGCATAAAATTATGTGCATACTTATTTAGTAACAAACTGTTTGCAAACTTTTAGAACCGTTTTATGGCGACTTATTCTAATTAACTAAGCTTGAAGATTATTATTATTATTATTAAATTTTAATAAATATAAATAGTTCATGTTAATAACGGACTCACAAAACGATATGAGGTCATTAATCCACATATACATGAAACAAGCATATAAATATAAATACACTCATAGATACACATAAAAAAACTTATGCTAATGAATGGATATATATACAACAGTGCAGAAATACATACTAAAGCCATATACACATGCGTATATATATATAAATATATGTTCATCCACGTACACCAAAATGCATGCATACATACAAAAAATCACGAACAAAAATTATAAATGTATACTAACTTACATTCATACAACAATAAATATGACTAAATGCGAATGCATGAAGTCCTATGTAAAAACAAACAAAGAAACATCAATACATACATTCATATTTACACGGATACATACATTAATACATACATACATACATGAATACAATCATAAAGGCATAAATACACGCACACATACATAAATAATTACACACATGCATGCATACACCCATATATATATATATATATATATATATATATATATATATATATGCAGAATTATTTATTTATAAACTTACCTCCGTACATACGTACATGCATACTTACATACTAATATATAAAGATTCAAATACAAAATTACATACATATATATCTACAAAAATTCATAAAAACGTGCTTCGAACAATGCATACATACATTATTTCATACATAGAAAGAAACATGTAAACCACCATTCACACAAATGGATAAATATTAATTGCATACATACATAAATGAGTACACATTTATGGGTGGTTGCATCATATTGATAGTGCCCATTTTTCAGTTGAACTTTTAAGTGACTTGAGAAGAAGCACAATTAAAATTAATCCTTTGCGTCATACTGAATTAAATTCATATCAAGTACATTATAAATCAGGCATCATTTCGTACGTAACATATCACCATTTAAAATGATTTGTTTATACATTTTATCTAGGAATAGTGAACAAGCTGCTGCAAATATAGCCCCACAAAAATATGAATTTAATGGTTATTTAGTTCCTAAATAATGGTTTATTACGTCGATATATATATATATATATATATATATATATATATATATCCAATTTTAACAAGCAAATTCAGATCAGACATTATAAACCTGATACCAAACTACTAGATTTATAAATATTGAATTAAAGATTCATGAGCAAATTTTAATAATTATATACTCTTGGTTTAGTATTAAATTGTATTAATTGTAAATGTAACCCAGCAATTACACTGTGTTCGTTATTAATTGTCACTCTTTAGTAGTAGCGAGTATTGCTGCGGCCTGGGTTCGAACCCTGGATCGTTTGAACTACCGTCATGAAACGTATACCCTAAAACACAGAGTCTGGCTGTTGCATGCAATTTTCTATATAATATTAGCATATATTTTGCTGTCAGCCTATTTGTGATGCGAACCTTCGTATATATATATATATATATATATATATATATATATATATATATATATATATATATATATATATATATATAGATATATATATATATGTGTGTGTGTGTGTGTGTTTGTGTGTGCGGGTTCCGACGTCATGACCAACAAGTTAGCTTCGATCCTATATTATAAGACAGGGAAAATGTCACCTTTGTAAGTGTTAATAAATTGAAGTTTTATGGCAGAAATTGATTGAATTTATATTACTATGTTTTAAACTGCGCATAAAATTGACTAGGAAACTAAACTCCTAGACCAGATTCATCACCTCTGTACGACTATAGAAACTGAGAACATGGTTTTAGCTCTTTAAAATGTTAAATAAACTTTTATACGCGTTGCGGCAAGATTCCTACTGGCTCGTTTTACGACCATCACAAAGAATAACCGACGAAGATTTTAATTCGTCACCGCGTAAAACAAGTGATTACTATAGGGGAGTGTGCAATTGACCAAATTTTAAATTTGTGCTTAACTATGTCAGTAGAATTAATTTATATCAGATTCTAAAATTTGAGGAGTGAAATTCAAAAGTGAGAAAATTAACAGTGGTTGACATATTAATGCAACCAAGTTATTTTACTTGGTAAGCAAATATAAATATCAAACACACAATATTACTTTGATGCCAGTTAATAATTACAGGTCAAGTATACTTTTTGGTTATTCACTAAAAAATCGCAGACGTCATTTTAATGCAATTATCTAGACTAGCATCGATCTTCACACCGCAATACTGAGTAAAGTTCTAGGCCACCCGTGTGTTGATCTGCAAAACAGCCTCGGATAATAAGACTGAATTATCCAGGGCTCTTCAACAACTCCAGCCGTCTGCAAGGTTTCCTTTAAATTTTGCCCATGCAAGTGTCTCTATTTTGGTGAGGATAACGTACGCCGTGATGAAATGACCAGCCTCTGGCCGCTAAATTGCCTTGCTACTACTTCTGTGGATCCAGCCATCTACGACAGTTTCATTATTAACCCATCAAATAGTGTACGAAGATGACCTTTTCAGATAGTGTCCCAATTAAAAAAATCATTGCGATATTTAACTAAGCTTGACGGCGATTTTACATAATAATCTGCCGAATAGAATTGCAGACAAGAGCCTCCTAACATCCAGCTATCAGTGGCGTAACATACACTGAGAGATTAAGATGATTTAGAATGTTGACTGGGAGCCGGTAGATAAAATATATCATTATTCACAACTTGACAACGCAAAAGTGGACTGACTGTATTCTTGACCTGAAGTACCTGAATATGGAGCTTAAAGGAAAAGAAAGATGATCCAGGAACTTTTCCGAGGCCATTGTAAAGATCCTGCCTGTAAGAGGGTCGAATGGGAGACTCGTCAGGTTATGTGACTTGTTAAACCAAGCGTCATTAGTGTCCATCTCATGTTGGCCTGCTTGATTTACCGAATTCACCATTTTTGCATAAAATAAGAAAAAATATTGCAAATCCACGCAAAATAACATTGAATGTATTCTTCGATGAAGATTTTTCTGCTCTTTTTGATCAAATCGATAAAGTTAAACTCGCTGAGCACAATCTACATGTGGCATTGGAGTAAGCTTTGTTTGACCTGTTTACGTCTATCAAAATTTCACTATATAGATAAGCTGCAGCGACATAGCGTTTGGTTGTGCACAAAACTCAACCACTCAGCTGACATGAAGAAGACGCATTTACGAGAAAACAATGGAAAAAATTTGATTCAGCAATCAAAGTTAATTAGAAATTTCATTTATTAGGGAAGACAGAGTGTGCGATTAAAACACAAATATATCTACGGGTAAATGCGAATTTTCTCAATAATACGCAATAGTAAGCTCTAATATTTAGACGTTTCATGTGAGATGAAAAACTGTGATTGAAGCAGATAATCCAGTGCAGAATAAAACTACTAGTCTCTTCTATTCAACCTAAGACGTGTATATACGGATTTTTCAGAATATTTTGTTAGTATGCTCTATTTTAGAATTTTGCTCGTTTAATTCGCTAATAGTTTTAAATCAATACCAAAGCGTAGGAGATTAGAGCTGTGTTTCGATTTGAACTGAAGTTCTCACAAATAGTAAAGAGTTACTCAGTTAAAAAGAATCTACGGTCGATGAGAATGCCTGTCCTCGTTGTTTATTTAGAAAATACAAACACTAATCAATCTTTATTTATTTTTTGTTGCAGAGAACAAATATATATATATATATATATATTTATATTATATATATATATATATATATATATATATATATACCCTTCCTATGTGCAAAAACAATCATTGTAACTTAAATGCCTGTTTTAAATCAAATACCGAATACACGTCTTCAATTGCGCAACACATCGTTGAAACATCGCAAGTATGTTCTCCAGACGTAGCATTCAAAATTATTTTCTAAATGCAATAACAAAAGGGAGCTAGCCACATACGGAGCCCTATGGATAATCATATTGCAGCCGGATTTAGGCAAGCAGAAAAAGCATGTTCATGCATTAAGCTTTAACTGGATGTGACGCACGCAATTGATTGGTTTCCGTTTTTTCACACTCTCTCTGTGTTCACATATTTCTATCTTGTTTTGCTTTCCAATTTATATATAAAGATATGTTCATTAGACGTTACTTGAGGAGATTATGATAAAGAAATTATCCTTGTATCTGATAAAATTTCTTTTTGTTTTTACACATAGGACGGGTATAATGAATTTTATTAAAGCTCGCTTATCAAAATAATATATATATATATATATATATATATATATATATATATATATATATATATTTATTTATTTATTTATTTATTTATTTATTTATTTATTTATGTGTGTGTGTGTGAAATTGCGTGATAAATATCGCGTAGTGAGTAAGAATTTTGTTTTAATAGGACTTGAATGATAAACCGAATTCAGTATGAATGAAAGATAAAACCTCATATACACATATATTTAGTGCATGTTGAAGATTTTTTAGTGGGATTCACTACTACGTCCAATACCATTGCAAATTTGATCAATAAATGTGGGAAAGATGAAAAGTGCAATCACCTATATGAATGTCTATTCACGCAGTAATGGAGTTACCTTTATGTGAATAATTTGACAATGCAACGTCAAAGCTAACTCTCTGTATTTAAGATAAACCAAGCTTTTAAAGGTTGCCATTACAATAGGTTATAAAATGCCGAGTTGATATATGATACCAAAACAATTTATTTCAAGATAAGCGAAATGTCCACAAAATTGATAATTATAACTACTTATGAAAATCTTTTACTCCAAAATATCCATACACTCTGGCTTTGATCTGTCATATTTCACGTTGATCATTACATCATTCAATTAAATTTCTGATAGGCAAATATTTTATTTTGCGGCGAACTAATAAATATGCCATTTTGAAACATTTATTGCGTACCTAGTAAAAAATTATATTCAGTAGGACTCACAAAAAAAATCAATGTGATCATGAACGAAAGGCATAATATTGAGTGGTAGTATTTTGCTAGGGATTTGATGTCATATACGTCGTCATTAAAAATTAAATATGGCATAAGTTCGGCTTATTTGGTCATCCTTAGGAACTCGTCATTTACGTTTCAGATTCGTCACGAGTGGGGCTCGAACCCGAGCGCATATTCCTCGAGGTCTAGGAATTATTCATTGCGCCAGCCAAGTTGCGCTCCATGTGCATTCGAAAGCTACATATAAAAATATGTTTTTTGGGTGTAAATGAGTGCAAGACCCTGAAACAAATGCGCCTCGGTTCAAGCTCCGTTTACGTCACTTCTAGAAAGTACTTGATGAGTGCCAACAAGGATGATACCGATCTATTTGATGAATTGTACAATGTTTAGCTACAATGAACATATATATATATATATATATATATATATATATATATATATATATATATATATATATATATACATATATATACATATATATACATATGTATATATATATATATATTGTTTACATTTTGAAAAGTAAGCAGAGCATAATTAATAATATAATTTGTTGACAATTAAATTGTTAATTTCCTGAATAATTAATACAAATATTCAAATATTGGTATACATTCATTCATTTGATTAAGTGAATGAGAACTAGCATTCCTTATAGTTTGACATGCATTTATTTGCAGCGGTCGTGCGATTGTTTGAGGTTAGTTGCGTTTTGGTTTTTGCGAGTGTAATAATTGGTGTGGTAATTTTGTACTGTATTAAAACATGAAGTCGAACATCTGGTTAATGTTATACACAAACAAATATATATATATATATATGTGTGTGTGTGTGTGTGAGAGAGAGTGTGTGTGTGTGTGTTACGTGTGTGGTTTTGTATGTTTACATATAAAACGCAACCATTTAGACATTTCATAAAAATAGTAGCAAATATATTATTTTATAGAGTGAGATGAAATTATGTAACTCAGGTAGATATCTGCAATGATGAATGTGACAGTATAAAATTACTGTCTGTAGATAACTGGTGAACTTTTTTCATCAAAGGAGGAGAGTGCAGATGTTTAGCAGATAGCTTGTTTAAATGAACATGGGTAGCGCGGGCAGTGATAACACATACTATAATCAAAGTTGAGATCTTCATATAAACATCTGTCCCATTATGTACATACATTTTTAGCATATTATAGGCATTCATAGTGTAGAAACAGCAATTCATCCAGGAGACCGTTTAGGGCTCGAACCTGTGCACGTCTGCTTCGGAGTCTGGTTTTCTAACCACTGAGCTACCCTGCCACACTAAAAGCCAATTCATTCAGTAGGTAACTTATTTAGTCAAGGTTCTTTTATATGTGCGTTACATTAAATCAGTTTAGATAGTCGTGTTTGCAAACCATCTGATTAATGAAGGCAACTGCGTGCTCAGTCAACGACTATTATTATTTTTTTGAAATGGTAGTTACACAAATTAGACGGAGTGGCTGGTATTCATTTTGAAATGTCGTAATTAAAAATTCCAGTGTAAGTTAAAACTAAATATTTGTAATTTATTTTCATTGCTTTTGCATTGAAAAATTATCATTCTTCTGTGTGCACTCGGAAGCACACAAATGTATTTGACCAAAACCATAAATTTTTTTCAACAGAACAATGATGGACGTTAGGCTTTCTGAAATAGAACAAAACAAGCGTGCATTATTCAATCTTTTATTGTTCATTGGTTTCTACTGGTCTGCTTTATTGTCTCTGAAATTTTTAAGGCATGCGCTTATGCATACATTGCTCTCGTGTGATACTCAGCATTTAGAAGTATGCGTTGAATCCGTAAAGCATTTAGCGCTATTTTTATACTTTCACACCTGTCAAAGCCTGTTTTCTTCAGCACAATCCATCTTTGTTAATACATTCGAGAGATTAATCACCGCTTTTTCAGGCTGTCATTCAATATTTTTAAATACAGTTTACGTATTAGAGGTGAAAACCAATCCCATATATTAGCAGTCACAAAATCTAATTAATTTTATTTAAATTTGAAATTAATGGCACGATTTAACTTTTGCCTCATAATTATCAGTGAATGATTGCAATCAAGATAGGACTAACGCAACAAGTCAGCTATTTACTTTATATATATATATATATATATATATATATATATATATATATATATATATATTCAAGTGTAATAGTATGATATCATTATAAGTTTTATATATACTCGAAAAAATAAATTTAAACGAATATGCACATCATCTTCAAGACCAACTTAGATTGCTTTTAGCTTTCAACAGTAGTGTCTATAAATACTGCTCTCGTGATTCATACCCGAACTCGATTGTTTCCCAACCCTTAGAAACTCAGCCCCCACACCACCCAAACCGCTCCACAATGAAGCGGGCTGCTCATGCGTTCTTAATCTTGTGTTATTTTGTTTCCCATTGGACAACCAGTTTAAAAATTGTGATTTTCTTCCTGATAATTTATTCGTTTGGCTTACGAATACCTCCTTCTTTTCACGTCTGAATTTCGTTTCCGTTGTTGTACTATTATTTATCGTGTTACATACGCGTTTTGAATATTTTATTATTTATTCAAGTGTTTACATGTTTCGAATTTTATGTACAAATATAGAAATGGCAAACTTCAACAAATATATATTTCGACTAGCTGAGCGCACGTTTACCTAACCGATTATTAAGCTTCCTAAGTACTAGCTTCTTTGATGTTCGTTTAAATTGACGAATCAGCCTTGTGTACAATAAGAAATGCAAAATATAACAAAAGACGGTATAATATGTGAGAACATCAGTTTATTCGACAACTCCTCGGTAGTACCGATAACCACTTAAAAACACACACATCGACGCACAAACACAAAATGCACGCTGTGTAAATCCAATGATTTAACATGGTTGCTCATCTTCTGACATATAATCCGGAAGGCAATCCATGATCGTATTCATTGGGATGCCTAAATGCAAATGCGAACTTTCCTTGTACGCGTACCCTCCATTTGCCAATGCTTAATTGCCAAAATTCTACCCCAAAATGAATTTCAAGTAATGCAACTTAAAAAGTCATTTCTTGCAATCTAGCACAAACTTGTACTGATATGTTCGTTAGCACATAATTTATTATGCTACCTGAATGTTACTCTTACATACGCAAATATGTAATGTTGCACGCATATATTATGTCAAACAGTTGTGATCTTATCGTGCATATTTTGAAAGTACAACAAAAATATCGGACAATATAGCCAATGCAATTCATCAAGTACACCGGGTTCGTCTTTATTAGGCAGGTAAGAAGTACCTGCCAATTTTGACGAGGTCAGGGCTCGAACCGAAAACATTTGATTCAGAATATAGCAACTTATTCACTTCGTTAACCCGAGTCGCTCAAAATATGAAATTTTCAGTAATATTACGACTCCGATTTAAATACTCTAACCCGAAGTTGGAGCCATTTGGAAATCGCTGTCGACGTACAGTTCCGACAGAATACTTGCAATCTATCAATATATAACTGAAATATATATATATATATATATAACAACATGCTCTGCGCTGTTACCAAGGAGACAGAACAAAATTGAGGAATAAAGCGAAACGAAAAGGTACACTCTGGGGAGGGAGGGGCAGACTTTGTACACCTAAAATCCTAGCTTGGGAACAGATGTTTAACTCTCAATCCATTAATACAAAAATGAACAGATCTCAGATTTTACTTTGTACTGCAACTAGAAAAACGCCTAAACGGCAACAGACACAGACACGCAAACACGCGCATATACACTTACTAATCATCCCAAGCAAAAAATAGAAGCTAAACCAAGTCAGAGTAGTTGCCATCCACATAATCAAATTGAATCCCGTCTATGTAAATAGGGCTTATTGTTTAGTAAACGTTGAATAAACACTGCTTCTGAATTAGGCACAGAATAACTTCGCCAGATGAGCAAACTTACAACAACCGGACCACAAAATACTACAGCCTTCATGCACCTGGCCTACTAACTTTAGAACGCAACGTAAATTAACCAATCAACCATCAAAGGTGCCTTATTTACTACAGTCTACTACATGCCGGAGTATAGAGCCAAATGCATGTATGGGCTGGATCTAGAGCAATATACTGCTGGAGCTCGTGAACTAAAAGCAAATTAATCAATTCATACTAAATCCAGTCATGTGAGCATTTACTATATGGCAAATTTAAGAAAGTTGGGCCTGCTGATTGCTTCACGCGCTAGTACAGCTTTGTTCGATATTGATTGGAAAGGATGAAAAACAATAAATTTTTAAATTGGTGAGACGGAAAACAATCAAAAATAATTCAATACAATTGAGATCACAAAGTTATCTACAGAAGAAGAGAAAATATGCAAAGAAATACCTATTTCTGCAAATAAATAAGTTAAATTTTTCCCTGCCTGATGACAATCATACAGTCGATTATTATCATTTATTGCATTGTTGATAAATAGTCAAAACGAGTAATTGTGAATGCAATTGCATAATAGGTATTGCGCACCTAGTAACAAACTTGTTCAGATGGGATCAACAGCCTATAATGAAATCGGCATTAACGCAAGTTATATTCTCTCGTGCTTACTAGCGACTTATCAGTGGAAGTCGGAATTACGTCCTATACCCACAACATTCTTGGTCAAGAATTTAGAGCACAATTGAGCAACACAATCTCCTTTTCGAATGTGAATTCAAGCATTATGGAGTCAAATTCATATAAAGACTTCATTAGTGCGACTTAAAAGCTAATACAAAGTATTATATATATATATATATATATATATATATATATATATATATATATATAGAGAGAGAGAGAGATAGATAAAGAAAGAGAGAGAGATAGATAGATAGAGAAAGCGAGCGAGAGAGAGAGCATATACTTCTAACAACGTAATTTTTTTTTATTCCGTGTATGTACGTAGAATTAAAAACACAATGGTTTTAAGAATACCGAGCCTGTAAAGTGTACCAAGACAAAGTTTATTGAAATCGGCCGAAATTCACAAAAACTGAGATTTATAACAAATTCTGAGCATCTGTTATTTCTGTAAAACCATACACTCTGGCCTCGACCGACATGAGTTATCAAATTTCACGGTAATCACGGAAAAATTTATTTAAAAGTATGACAATAATGTATTCTTTTTTTTGCGGAGACTTAGGCATTGCATGCCTAGGAACAAATTAGATCATATAGGACCGTAAGGATAAAATAATGGTAGCATGAGCTAAAGGTATAACCTCCGATATACACGCAATTTTTGTTTACAGCTGACTTACTAGTAGTAGCCTGTATCACGCTCTTTACTCACTATATATTTGGGTGAGGAATGTGTAAAAATAGGAGGGACGTCGGTAAGCACGAAACAAATATGCACACTAAATCATACTTGCCGTTCATGCTGTCATTCGTTTATCCGTCTTGTCATATTTTAAATAATTTGTTACTAGTTGCGCAACACTCAACACACAATTGTAAAGTGGTTCTGAAGCATATTGCTCCGAATACAAATTCAGTCCAGAACAGATGTGTCACTTACTCGTGAGTGCAAAACATGAAAGAATTTAGTTTAAATCAACACGGTCAAATAACAATATTTTTATGATTCAGAAAAATATTTCAACGAAAAAAAGAAAAGCTACAAAGACGAATATGAATGCTATGCCCAATAAATTTTGTCAGGAAATGTAGGGAATTTGAATGGTAGAATCTCTTATATGAAAATTTATTCAAGCAGTTAACATCATATAAAGACTTCAAAGCCAGCTCGTTACATAAAATATATACTGAGACTCTAAAGGGTTTGGCATAATGTTCATCATAATACCGCACCTAAACATTTTTACCGACAAATTATTTTGAAAATACCGATTTCTTAAGTAAAAGGTGTTTAGAAGTAATTTTAAATCTCAATTTTCGTGAAATTCAGGAAACGATCATGCTGGAAACCGGCACAGACATGGAAAATTGAAAACCAAGTTTTTGTACGATGTACCGGCTTGGTATGCTGTTACAATTCAAGACTTGTGCCATATAAATTATATATATATATATATATATATATATATATATATATATATATATATATGCTATATATTAGAAGACTTTGTAAGATGTTAACTCCATTACCACTTCAACTGACATTCACATGGGAGATTATTCCGTTAAAATCTGCCACATCTTTTGACAGAAATACGTAATTTGAAAAAGGCATAGCACCGTATTCCACTGATGAATTGCCAGTAAGCAGGAAACGCATGTGTACACGAGATTAAACATTTCGACTATGCTGCAGTTTGTATGTAGTTCTGGCCATATTTGAGCTAATTTGTTTCCGGGTAAGCAATGCTTAATACGCAACGTTTCATGTATAATTTATTTGATATAAATAAGATATGACTATAACTAATACGTAGACAGCATACCGTCTGATCAAAACTGAGTTTATTTTTATTTTAAGTCAGGTAATATAGGTAACGATAACACTATTCATCGTGGATACAAGATATGAATTACAACTTTATTAACAACTAAATGGTTATGTGCCTCAGGTCAAAATTATTTCATAACAAAAGTGAGCTTGCTGTTTATGCAATCTTATTTAAATCGGATAAGCAAGTGAAAATTCCGGGATTTAGCCACATTTCTGGACAGGCCAAATATATGCATTAGAAGATATGCCTTACTAGGTGAATGAGTCTAACTTCAAAATGTGTTTACCTTCACATTGACTTGAAGACAAAGTTGTTGTCAAGGTGATTTGGCGGTGGAGAAAAAATATCTCAAATTCTAACTTAATTATTTTAAAAACGTAATTTTACTACAAGTAGCGTAAACATTTGACTGCATAGATGCATTCTCATTCTGCTGAATTTGTCGCCATTATGCGGTCAGATAAATAATTGTAAAATAGGGCATAATAAAGCATAGTTGTTTTTTCAGTCGTTAAGGTAATCGCGGAAACCAGTGCTATTATCATCTGACGTTCATTTAAGGAATATTGTATTCATTTGGATAAAATTCAAATTTTTGTACACATCTTGTTTTAAACATTATGCATTTTAGAGATTACATTTTTCCATCTCTTTCGCCACAATACAAAATGCATACATTTCTTCAAAATTAGATTCTCGTTTTGATTCATTTTACATTTGAAAAATTTAACTTTCTATTAGTCTCGTCATCATGATACGTACATTCGCAATTTTTAATGTGACTTATACATATTTTAAACGCCTGCATGACGCAAATCCTGCTAACAATGCTTAGTTTCCCGACAATTATCTAATGTGTTAATTATTTTAAATCCAGTAGAAAAAGTGGTTAAAATAAGACAAGAAGGATATATCAAAGTCACCAATAGCCGAATTCCTGAACTCATGTACCCATACGTTTCGTGCTTATTGGCGACTCATCAGTATGAAACGTTACGACGCCTAATAACCACTGGTTATAATTATACAAACATTGGTTACGCGGGCGGCGACAAAAATTAATTTAAGTCGAGGTTGCTATCTTAAAATAAACACCTGACCCATTATGTACATACATTTGTCAGTATAAACTAATCATCGTATATTCTAGAAAAGGAAATTCGTCCAGAAGACCAGTTTCATCCTTATCGGGAACTTAAATCTTATTGTCGAGAACTTGCCGCGCACGGGGCTCGAACCTGAGCACGTCTGTTTCGGAATCTGGTGCTCTAACCAATGGGCCACCCTGCCGCTCACTACACACAATTTTCAGTTTAATGCTAACAAACATTTCTTCGTAGGCGTTTCATTTAGATGGTTGGCATGACATTCTTTTAGACCTACAGTTCCAAAAAATGATATCAAATCTGCCATTACAGAACAGACAAAATATACATGGGGAAGAAGGGTGGCTTAATGGTTAAAGCACTAGATTCCAAAGCAGACGTTCCCAGGTTCGAGCTTAGTTTGCGGCAAATACTGGACAGTATGTGATGAGATCCAAATAAAAATGAAATCAGTCTACGGGATGAATTGCCTTTTCTACATTTTACAATGATTAGCTTATATTGGCCAAGTATGTGCGCAATGGATCAGGTGTTTACATTTAGTTAATCCATAGGTATGGCAGACAATCCAGGAACACAATTTAACAATAAATGATTGCGCGGGTGGTGGTAACAATACTTTAAATCTAGTTTGCGAGCTTGAAGTAAACCCCAATCTTAATTTGTTTAACCAGTCGTCGAACAACGTAACTACTAGAAGTGAGAGACGCATATCTAATTTTGCTTTCCATATATATGCAATGCGGATCGACGACTGGTTAAATACAATGGAATCGGTGTTTACTTCAAGCTCGCAAACTTGATTTAAAGAATACAGGAACACACTGATAGATTGTGTGATAATTAACCGATCTAAGTAACTGATGTATGCATCTGGCAAAAGACAGTTAAGATAATTTCTACTTTTGAACAAAAACTGAAATTCGTTGCAACTAATCAAACATAACAGAAAAGAGAAGTTACAGATTACTCATTTTTGCAAATGCGGATCGAGTAAAAAATAATTGAATTTTAATGATGATCGACTTCAGAAAAAACATAAATCAAGTCAACTGTTAAAAAATATCTAGCATACATCTTATTCGTGGGACAAAATTGTTTGCAAAAAGCAAAAGTGCAGTAGCAAAACCATTTTAATTTAAATCAGACGTTGTTTCCAATTCATTGTTGCAACATTCAATCTATTAAAACGCTATTTTCATGCTTTAAATAATAAATACTACCAGAGTCCAATTTAGGCTTAAACGATTAGTTTATTATTCATTGTGTATATAATAATAAGCTAGATAGTTTAGAGCCCAGAGTGTTGGCTAAACGTGGCTACAAGCAAAGTTTTATGCCAATTTAAGCATGCATTATGTGTGTATTTTTCTAGTGAGATCAGACATTAGACTCGAAAACCTGCTTTCATTAGGTCAATCGATAAGTTTTAGTGAGATGGAAGCAAGGCCCTTATATATATATATATATATATATATATATATATATATATATATACATATATATTTTCTAAAATGAAAATTAAAGCCATTCGAAATGCTAGTTTAAAACAAATTCACTATATATATATATATATATATATATATATATATATATATATATATATATTTATATATATATATATATATATATGTTTTAGTTAAATAATATTTGTTGCGGAGAAGTACTATATATGCAAGCATGTATTAGGGGTAACGAACCTAGTAACAAATTAGTTCAGTTGTGAACAGAAGGATAAACCAAAGACAGCATGAACGGAAAGTATAATCTCATGCACATTCGTTTTGTGCTTACTGGCGACTCATCAGTTGGAGCCGATACTACGCCCTTTAACCACTAAATGTTTTGGTGAGGAATGTAGGATAGTAATAGTTGTATAGGAGATTGTATCGTCATAATATCCTAAATTCCTCACATAATTATATAGTGGTTAAAGTGCGTAATATATGCTCCTCCTGATGAGTCGACAGTAAACACGAAACGAATGTGCATGAGATTATTATTTCCGTTCATGCCGTCTTTGGTTTATACTTCTGGTCACAAGTGAACTAATTTGTTATTAGGTTCGCAACACCTAGTACATACTTGCATACATATTAGCTCTCCGCAACAAACACTATTTCGCTGTTATATATTGAATTTACTGATATCATGCTTACCACAAAATGGGATAACTGATATCGATCAAGTCCAGGGAGTATGGATTTACTTGAGTAACCGGTGTTCAGAAATAGTTGTAATTCTCAATATCGGTGAACTATAGCATAAACTGATATCCATCATGTTGGTAACATGTACCGACTCGGAGACCATAGTGTTAGTACCATGTACCTTTTCGTTACAATATTGTTGGTATCGGTTACTATCACAATAGCCATAGTGTTAGTATCCTTTACAGACTCGGTATATATATTATATAGAGTGAATAAGCGTTAAAGTCGCATTTTCGATACTTCATATAATGTTAATTTCACTAGTGCACGTTTACACATTCGTCTAGGAGATTGTACCGTCCTATTATTCCACATTCCTCTCCCAAATATATAGTGGTTAAAGGGCGTAATACCGGCTCCTACTGATGAGTCGCCAGTAAGCACGAAACGAATGTGCATGAGATTATACTTTCCGTTCATGCTGCCTTTGGTTTATCCTTCTGGTCACAACTGAACTAATTTGTTACTAGGTTCGCAACACCTAATACATACTTGCATATATATATATATATATATATATATATATATATATATATATATAAGTATATATATATATATATATATATATATATTTGACATCAATGAACAGCTCTGGGTATTTTTTATTAGCTAAATTTTCCTCAGGTAACCCAGTTCTTGCTCAATTGTGTGTTCATAGTGGATCTTTCTGATTCTGTCTGCTTGGTTGTTAACTAAGTTTTTTGTGGGATTTTGGCACACTGCTGTTTTAATGAATGCATACATCATCTACATACCTTTTGTTGCTGCATTGATCAATTATACATTTTAAATTCGTTTGTTCAAGATGTTGCATGTATACATCTGCCAGAAGGAGTGCAATTCAGCTTCCCATAGCTACATCATTGATGTGACGCTAACATGTTCTTTCACATGTAAATTTCACGTATTTTGCACGTTCTAATATGAGGTCTTTAGTGTCATTTGTGTCCAGAACTCATTTTTACATACATATATGGAAAGGCAGTGACGTACATGGGATTGCACTTTTTGTTCCTGTTGTATCAATTATCTTCATGATTTTATATCAATTAACAACGCTACTATGCTATACTTATTACATAAATGTACATATTTAAACTCTTCGCAACTAAACGTTTTTTTAAATTTACATGCTTATTTTAATGTTCTCATGGTCATCACAAACATTTATTAGAGAAGTAAATCGAGACCAAATTATAAGGATTTCCCTGAAGAAGCGGATACTTATATAAGCATTAATTTCAGTTTTATATTTCATTACTCATTAAATAACATGCGTTTGATGTAACGTAGTTTTGCAGATCGATTTTTGTTGGAATCTGGCACAAGTTTTGTTATTATGCCCATATTAATAGGACACTGTCTCGTCAAGTTGTCTTCGGAGACGTAGTGTCTGCTCCTACTGATAAGTCGCCAGCAAGCGTGAAACACATTCACAATCACCACTGAGCCATTTGGTAAATTTTATTTTAGCATATCCTCTGGATCCAGTATGAACCAACTTGTTACTAAGTAAGAAATCCTTACACATTTGTATATATATATATATATATATATATATATATATATATATATATATATATATATATATATAAGTGTGTGTGTGCATGTAATAATTCCTCATCACAAACAGTATCCAACTGTTATATTAGCTAAACTTCATTTTAATAATGACATATGCTAAATGCAACGAGGTAGCTTAAAAGGCAAAAATCAAGATCCTGACAAACACACTGATATATGAACAAATTTCACTGTTAAAAAATAACCAAATTTATTATATTGTATACGTTTATTTAATTGCCTGGCAAAAACAACTAGACAACAATGCGGCAAGCGTAAAATAGGTAACATTAGGTGACCTCATAAAATCAATTTATTATGGCCTGTTTGCTGTCGCAGTTCTTCAATGTTGCAGTTGTTCTCCATTTAATGGTCAGTGTATTTGTTGAGACAAACTATCCGTTACTTAAGATTGGTGTCAATCACCCATCCTTAAAATGTGACACACACACAAACACACAGAGAGACAAGCATATTTACGTTTGTATTGGAAATCTAGAGATAAGCTGGGTACTCACAGGAAAACGTGAGCATAAACAGAATAGGAAATTGAACCAGCAATGTTTGTTTTGCGGACAGACAGGTGAATTAATTGGACAAAAACTGTAGTACAGTCAATCGTACGCCAGCAGAAAACACAGTTTCGATGCTGTATAGTATGGAGTTTTTTTTAAAATTTAATTAAGCTCTGATTGGAACAACGTTATAACAATTGTTTCTAGTCAGTCTTAAATATTAAAAAGAAAAAATTGTTATAGTTTAAAGACAAATTTGTCTATCTGAAGCAATTCAAATTGTTTCACTTTAATCAGACATTGACTGACAAATTTTATTATTCTTAACTTTTCCTATTTCAAACAACTAATGCTTTTGTATGTGTAGATTTTCTATAATAGATAATTGGTCGACCAAGCTAACTCTTTGATCGTCATCACAACATGATAGTAAATTGACCATCGGGGAACAAACTACACTCCATATATATAAGGTATATAAGATAAGATACACTGCTTGGTCTCGCGAACACTGTATGTGACTGGAAATGCACAATTTTTAGACAGACACAAACAGTTTTTTTTAATTAAACGAATATTGGTTGCGCATGTAATGATAAAAATTACTTTTAATCAAGGTAGCAGTCTACATATAAGCACCAGACCTATAATGTACATATACTGGTCAGTATAAACTAAGCATTGTATAGTGTAGAAAAGGCAATTCATCCAGGAACCCGGTTTTGTCCGCGGAAAATTCTGGACAGTACGTGATGAGTTCCAAATAAGGACGAAACCGGTCTACTGGATGCATTGTCATTTCTACACAATAAAATACTTAGTTCATACTTACAAATGTATGTATGATGGTCAGAATAGTCAAATTTTCCTACTTGAAACAAGCACCTATTCGACTGCATCTAACCAGGAGCCCGTTGTTTCTGGTCAGTGCTAAAGCTAAAAAGATTAATTTATTATTATAGCTTTAAGACTAGTCGACATAGTTAACTGACTCAATACGTCAGGTTTTCATATTAAGCACAACTTGATAACTCCTAGTTTGAAAAGAAATCCATTAAATACAACGGGTCTTCGTGCACTACTACTTTAACCTGACCCATTTCACACCATTTTTTCGTTTTACTAGATTGGTTTGAATCGCGAATTTCCGTATGGGTCTACAAGAATTGTACCCACTTAGTTAAATATAATAACAAACGCATACAGCCGTCAAAATGAACCACTATCGTCATTAATAAATTTCGCAGTGACCGTGTTAGACGCAAATATTAAGATAGAACGTGGTTATGTAGCACAAAATCAATATACCACAAAACAAACATTGAGACCATATTCTAAAACCCTGTACTTCACATATTTATTGCATTACAATATAATATACGTTCAAGCCTGAAAACGAGTTCTATATAATGTAGTAGCACCAAAGATATGACATGCATATAGGTAAATTATTGTCTTTCTAACTAAAGGAAATTCTGTTTATGAAGAAAGTAGTCTAAATTTATTATTCCGGTGCATTATTAGTTGCACTCGAAAAATTACAATAACATGACGCAATTTGAAATTTTATAGTTTAGCACTAATGAAATATCCAAAATAGTTGAAAAATGGTTTAAATTCCTGGAGAACCAACAGTTTGCTTTCACACATTTAATAACAATTTTGATGCTTCATCAACTAATAAGTGGATAAAGACATTGTCTTTATATAAGTCAAAGGAGGACGTAATTTTCTAAACAAAATAGAAAAAAGAAGCTGACAACATAACAATAAAGTAAACGCAGATTATTATCAGTTCAAAACGTGACAGATTATAAAAGACTTGACAGAAACCGCCAAATGCACCTATGCATAGAATTTGTTTAAATAACAAAACATTATTGTGAATACTTCATTCGGAAATTAATTGATGATTTAAAATCTGTTTACATGATTCATTGAAAAAAATGAATCGTTCAAATCGTCCAATTAAACTGTATGGGGCAGTTCAACAGGGCCTCTACTGAAAGGAATTTTGGACGGTTTTAGACGTCCATTTTCTTTGCTTTTCTTTCTGTTTGCACAGCTCAACTTCATTCATCCGTCGTGTCGACATTGCTAAGTGTATTTGCTTTTATTTTCTTTATTTAAACGTACTTGTTTAATCAAATTACCCTCGCTCCCTATATGTTTGCCACTGTGGTGCGAGAAGCTCTTATTAAAATTAAACTATAGAAGACACAATATTGCAGAAGTAATGCGCGAAACATTAAATTGTGAGATCAATTTACATACTTCAAAAGAACAAATAGAAAAGTTTTTAAGACATTAATGTCAAAACCGAAGTAAATCTTGTAGCACAAAAAAATCTCCAGATTCAAAATTCCATGTAATATAAAAAAATATGGAAAAATGAATGGGATACAGTATTATTTGTGCAGTCACAACAAATTTAATTTGTATCTCATTTCGTAACACGGTCTACCAACATCAAATTCAAATGGCTGAAATTTGCAATTGTGTATTGGATGTTGCGCTTGTAGTACATAATAATTTCAAACATTACCAAAATGATAAACCAAAGACAGCATGGATGGAAAGTAGAATCTCGTGCACATTCGTTTCGTGTTTACTGGCGACTTATCAGTACGAGCCGGTATTACGCCCTTTACCCACTATAAATTTGGGTGAAGAATGTGGGATAATAGGACGGTACAATCTCGTAGACGAATGTGTAAACCTGCAATAGTGAAGCTAACATCATACAAAGTCTCGACAATGCGACTTCAACGCTAACTCACTCTATATAATATATATATTGAGTTTTTTAAGGATACCAACATTATGGCTATTGTGTTAGTAACCGATACCAACATTATTGTACCGAAAAGGTACATGGTACTAACACTATGGTTTCCGAGTTGGTACATGGTACCAACCTGATGGATATCAATTTATGCTATAGTTCACCGAAATTGAGAATTACAACAATTTCTGAACACCTGTTACTCCAGTAAATCCATACACTCTGGCCTTGATCGATATCAGTTATCACATTTCGCGGTAAGCATGACATCATTCAATTCAATATATACAGTTAAATACTGTTTGTTGCGAAGAGCTAATATATATGCAAGTATGTATTAGGTTTTGCGAACCTAGTAAAAAATTAGTTTAGTTAAACGAACATTGGTTGCGCGGGTGGTGATAACAATTATTATAATCAAGGTTGCGGTCTTGATATAAACACCTGACCCATTAATTACTTACATATGTCAGTATAAACTAAGAATTGTATAGTGTAGAAAAGGCAATTCATCCAGTAGACCGGTTTCGTCCTTATTGGGAACTCATCAATTACTGGCCAGAATTTGCCGCGGACAGGATACGAACCTGGGCACGTCTGCTTCGGAATCTGGTGCTCTAACCACTGAGCTATCCTGCCGCACACTACACTACACACAATTTTCAGTTACATACTAACTAATGTAACTTGGTTAGTCAATTTTTCCTTTAGGTGGAGCTCATATGGCATCCATTTAGACCCAAAGTTCCAACTAACCTTGCCCAATCTATCATTACTGGACAGACACCACATTACATGGGGAAGTGGTATTGAAATGAACATTTATATAATTAAACGAACATTGGTTGCGCGGGTGGTGATAACAATTGTTATAATCAAGGTTGCGGTCTTGATATAAACACCTGACCCATTAATTACTTACATATTTCAGTATAAACTAAGAATTGTATAGTGTAGAAAAGGCAATTCATCCAGTAGACCGGTTTCGTCCTTATTAGGATCTCATCAAGTACTGGCCAGAATTTGCCGCGGACAGGATACGAACCTGGGCACGTCTGCTTCGGAATCTGCTGCTCTAACCACTGAGCTATCCTGCCGCACACTACAATGCACACAATTGTCAGTTATATACTAACTAATATAACTTGGTTAGTCTATTTTTCCTTTAGGTGGAGCTCATATGGCATCCATTTAGAACAAAAGTTCCAACTGACATTCCCCAATCTGTCATTACTGAACAGACACCACACTGCATGGGGAAGTGGTATTGAAATGAACATTTATATAATTAAACGAACATTGGTTGCGCGGGTGGTGATAACAATTATTTTAATCAAGGTTGCGGTCTTGATATAAACACCTGACACATTAATTACTTACATATTTCAATATAAACTAAGAATTGTGTACTGTAGAAAGGCCATTCATCCAGTAGACCGGTTTCGTCCTTATTAGGATCTCATCACGTATTGTCCAGAATTTGCTACGAACAGGGCTCGAACCAAGGCACGTCTGCTTCCGAATCTGTTGTTCTAACCACTGAGCCAGTCTGGCGCACACTACACACAATTTTCAGTTATATAATACTTAACGTTTCTTGGTTTACCTTTCCTTTATTTGGAGCCTATATTGCATCCTTTAAGACTTAAAGTTCTAACTAACCATCTTCAATCTGTCATTCTAGAAGAAACACCACTATATATGGGGACGTCGTATTGGATTGAACATTTATATTTAAATCTACATGAAATCAGCCGTCAGTTACATTTAGCGATACATTTGAAGAGGAGAACGACAATACTGATTTACTAGTTAAATAAATCAGTCCTCTACGTACTTGCGTTACATTCCTTGTTCACATCACTTAGTATTTATAGTGCACTAATAGCCAAAGGTAATCTCTCGATTAATGAATTGCATAATCAACGAAGCTTTGGTCAATTTACCATTAAAATGTTGTATCAAATTAACAGTATAATCTACCTGATTTTCGGATTGCGTACCGAAATATTTGAATCCACTGTCATCATGATGATTTTTGTAAATACTTGGATTTCCAGGTACGGGAAATTCAATGCCAAACACATCACACACTTAGTTGACAATCAGTATGTCAAGTGGAAATATTAATTTAAACCGCCTCATTTATACTTGTTTTTAGATCTCTTAAGCATATCTGCAAAAATCATGATGACAGTGGATTCAAATATTTCGGTACGCAATCCGAAAATCAGGTAAATGATCCTTTCACTGTAACGCAACATGTTTCTTTTAACAGTATAATCGTTGAGATGTTTGACTAGAAATGTTTAAAAAATATTTACTCATCACTTAACTCGTAATTTTGTTATTTATCCAATGGCTTTGAACTATAAATGTTGAAGTAGTGGAGTTGCTATTTCCTTGGTTATGTCAGGAAGCCTATATAATTAAACGAACATTGGTTGTGCGGGTGGTGATAACAATTATTATAATCAATGTTGCGGTCTTGATTATAATAAATTTCAGGAAGCCGTTCTTTTGTTTTACTATTTTGGCTGAAATCCACGTGACAATTCTATTTGACTGAACATATTTTCGCATAATTTATGAACAATTTGAAACTATGCTGCGGATACGCCGTTCATGCTTATCATTTTTTGTTAACATAATGACTCAGTTAAATGGCACTGGAATTATATATACAATCAAAATCCTGTAATAAAATTTTCAATTCACTATCATTTTCCTAGGTGGCGTAATGTCCTTTTTATAATAACAAATTAAGAGTGGTTTTTTAGAACTTTAGTTTCAAAGAGATGTAACAGTAGCTCCATTTGAAGAGAAGGCTAACCAAAAACATATGTTAGTTAATTACAGAAAATTGCATGAAGCATTTGGCACGGATGGCGCTGTAGATAGGCCAGAAACAAATGTGCCCGTTTCGAGCCTTGCCTGCGAAAAATACTAGACGGTTCTCAATGAGTTTCCAATAAGGCGGAAAGTGGTTTATTGGACTAAATATATTTGCTAACTTGGCCAATGCGTAGTTTATACTATATATCATCATCATCACCACCATCATGTCCAGCCACACAAAAAGTCGCGACTAGAGCTCACTGCCTTATATAAGAGGAAAAAAAAGAATTTAGACAAATTATTAGTGAGATTACGAGAGAGAGGCAGTGAGAGAGAAGGAATTTGCTACTATGAGTAATTTTATCAGGATAACTCACAGAAATGATGCAACTAAACCTCCAACACAATTATGGCTGTACAGCATTCGAGCAAGGCGACATTAGCAATGCAGCTTCCTATGGATTTCAGGTGTAATATGTCACAAATGACCAAACCTCGCAGCTAACTTTGCCCTATTAAGGTAAGAAATTTACGAAAATGATTCTACTAGACATCTGCAACAAGATCGCCACTGAGCTCGATTCGATGCTATATCGCTAAGGGTTTCTAACCACATATGATGCGCACGAGGGCCCCATCCTGGCAGACGAGTGGGTCCCATACTACCCAATTTGGATGTAAGTGACTTTAATTGTTTCTGCCATGTCAAAATCTGCCCACCTTGTTTCTTACGCCAATTTGGTGCTGGATGAAAGAACAGAGCTCTATTGGGCAATCGAAATGAGGGCATACGCAAAAGGTGATCGAGCCAACGAAGTTGATGGAACCTTATGTGTTTTTCTAACGACGGGCTCATATTGTCAGATCCAAAAATACGACTACGGATGTCAACGTTAGTTATTCGTTGTTGGTAACCAACATGTGCTATACTTCTCAAACAACGATGATCGAATGCCTGTAAGCGTCTCAGATCATCAACTATAAGAGGCCAAGTTTCACTAGCGTATAGTAAGACTGCGCGTACAGATGCATTGCAAACACGACCTTTAAGGCAAAGTGAAATATTCGCGTTTCTCCATAAATGACGAAGGTTCGAGAAAGCTACTCTAGCTTTCGCGATCCGTATTCTCACCTCGTCGGACATATTGCCTACGTTATTGATAGAGCTTCCAAGATATGTAAACCTGTCGACTATGTCAAGATCTTCATTCTGCAGTCGCAACGTTGGAGTGAGTGGTGGGTGATCCTGTAACAGTATCTTACATTTAGAGGGTGCGAATTTCATACCGAAAGAAGGAACAACGTCTGTTAATCTATTTAAGGTGGTCTGGGCAGCATGCTGATTGTCGAATAATAGTACGATATCGTCCGTATAGTCAAGATCGACTAGTTTATCTCCCGGGAGAACTTCAACTCCAGCGTCCTGAATGTGAGAGTGTTGTTCATAATAGCATTGATTACAAAATTAAACAAAATGGGGAAAGTGGACAACCTTGACGAACACCACTGCTGGTTGTAAAGTTATGCGTTAATTCGTTGTAGACCTTAACGTGACCAGAAGTATTTGTGTAGAGAGCTCGTATAATATTAACAAATTTTGTGGGCACACCGCTTTTCGACAAGATATGGAATAAAACATTGCGATCCACCGAATCAAATGCACACTTGAAGTCTAGAAAGACGGCTATTGTGGGACGGTGATATAAATGTCTCTGTTCGAGAACTTGCCTTAACGTAAAAATATTATCTATACAATCTCGTCCTGCGCGGAATCCTGACTGTTCTTATATAATGTCATTCACGTGAAGCGCCAAGACGACGTAGGCTAATCGAAGCAAATAACCTAGTTACGACTGGATTCAAACATATATCGCAACGGTTATCCCACAAATTACGATTGCCTTTTTTTGAAGATGGGAATGATGGTCGACTCATTCCAATCAAGTGGTACGGTTTCCTCATTCCATATAGTATGAAAAGGTTTGGTCAACGCTTCTGAAATTATATCGCCACCATCCTTAAACAATCCCGGAAGCAGATCATCGGGGCCGGCGGCTTTGCGGCGCTTAAGAGATAGGATTGCATCGCGTACTTCTAACTCGGATGGTTCTTCGGGACTAAGAAAATTGATCTCTAAAGTGTTCAGCCCATCTGTCAAGACGACTTATTTTATCGGTTATTAAATCGTTGTTACTATCATTTATAGTTTCATTAACTTTTAATTTTCTCGAGCCTGTTGCGCGGATAAGTTGGAACAAACAGCGACTGTTACCTGACGCGTAAGCTACTTCCATTTCTTCAGCCTATCTAGTCCAAACGTTTTCGAGATCGACTTTTAGACTGCGCTTATGTTGGCGTCTTATATTGCGACGGTTATTATTACGAGTCGAGCCAGGGGGAAATTGGCGCCTTATTTTGAGTATCTCCGTAGAATTTCTACTGAGGTCTGCAGTGCCACATACAGTAGTACCTGTAATTTTGTCGGAAGGACGGTTGTTCGAGTTTGCAAAGAACTACATCAATTTGGGGTTTATTATTAATTATTTTCTCGGAAGATTTTAGTGCAAATCTACAATGGACAAGTGAATGAATGAACTGTCTACTAGAACCATTTTCGATAATCGGTAACCTGGTATTGGGCTCAGTGTTATGATCTAAACCAACCATATTTATAGTATCTAAAAGAGTGTTATTGTAAGATTGAGAAGAGGAAAGGGAATGAAAGGACGCAGAATCGAATATAGAGTTGGAGTTGCCTGCAGTAGCCTGTTTTCGCTTATCCACCCTGCACGGCTCTGCAGATAAGACGACCCTTTTTATACTGCGCGACGGCCGATGCAGTATGTAATTATTGTAAGTTGTACTTGTCATGGTTATATGTGGACTATAAAAGAACACTAGGTCGCCCATTCCTAGTGATGGTTTGTATTCGGAGTTTTCCTTCTCCTAGATAGTCTGCCAACCAAGGCTGATAAGCATTTTCTGCCCAGATGCCAGTGGCCAGAGTTTCCTTCATCAGCCGAAACTTGCCCTTCACGTCTGGAACTCTTGCTCTCATTCCGTCACTACACATTTAACAAAAAGTTACAGTGTAGTTAGACCAAACTCGAGGCTTCACATGAAACGGGATGATGGCTGTGTCCCTTTATGGCCCGGTAAGGTTCATGCTACCAATCCCGGGTTGACTAGCTTGAGCCCGCCGGTCGTCAAGCCGGAATTTCTATGGCTACGAGCCAATACGACTTCAAAGCCAATTCACTATATATGATATATATATCGAGCCTGCAAGGGAAACCAACACTATGGCTGCCAAAATCGTGCATAGTATCATCACATTGGTTGGCGAGTCGGTACCAACACAATGGATTTCAGGGTATACTAAAGTTCACCAAAATTGTGAATTAAAACTATTTCTGAGCACCTGTTACTCCAGAGAATCTATAAATTTTGGCCTTGATCGAAATCATTTATCACATTTTGCGATAATCATGACATCATTCTACTAAATATATAGCAGTTAGACACTGCTTGTTGCGGAGAACTAACATACATGCATGTATGTGTTAGGTGTTGCGAACCTAGTAACAAATTAGTTCAATCATGACCAGAAGGATAAATCAAATACAACATGAACGGGAGGTATAATCTCGAACAATTTCGTTTCGTGATTACTTGCGACTCATCAGTAGGAGTCGGTATTACGCCCTTTACCCACTATATATTTTGGTAAAAAATGTGGGAAAATAGGACGCTACAATATCCTATACAAATGTGCGAACCTTTTCTGCGTCAAATTCTGGAGAGTACGTGATGATTTCCCTATAAAGATGAAACCGGGCTACTGGATGAATTGCCTTATCCACACTATGCTTTTCTTAGTTTATACTGACATGCATGTAAGTAATTAATGGGTCAGGTGTTTATATCAAGACCGCAACCTTGATTAAAGTAATTTTTATTACAGCCCGCGCAACCAATGTTCGTTTAATTATATAAATGTTCATTTCAATACCACTTCCTCATGTAGTGTGGTGTCTGTTCAGTAATGGCAGATTGGGGATGGTTAATTGGAGCTTTGTGTCTAAATGGATGCCATATGAACTCCACCTAAAGGAAAAATAGACTAACCAAGTTACATTAGTCAGTATATGACTGAAAATTTTGTGTAGTGTGCGGCAGAGTGGCTCAGTATTCTGTCGAAAAGTGGCTTGTCAACTAAATTGTTAAATTTTACACGTACTCATTACAGGTGCAATGTTTTGCTATTATGCACCACATTCTTACATACGTTCAGGTGTCTGAGTTCTCCTTAGCGTTATATTAGTCGATCTTAACTACATCCGAGGTTCTGCCCAGGCCTCCTTACATGGACTAACACTCGCCGTGCCGTCTTTAAGCATGGATTTCGCACTCTCTGTGTGTAAGATATTACTACAAGATCACCAATTACTCAATTCAAATGTGTGGCGTCTAGGTGCTCATCTGGAAGTAGTCGACAGGATCCCATACCTTGGCAGCTGTACAATAACACATTAAATATGAATAACGAGGTGAATAGGCGAGTCGCAAATGCTAAAGTTGCCTTCTCCAGCCTCTGGCCTTTATGCAGAAACGCAAGTATTTCATTACTTTTTGACGATCGTGTGCAACCTGCACTGGTACGTGCAGTTGTCTCATGTGCTAGTGAAACATGCACTCGTTCAGCATCACTCTGTGAGCCGATCTACAAGATATTGCACGAACGGAATCGGTCATTGGTTTAATACGAACGTGGCCAATTGCCTTGTAAAGAGCATAGGTTATTTATTGTCATTCTCTATATTGTTTTATTTTTTTTTCAATTTTGCGGATTTAGGTCGTCGAGATTTCCTGCCTAACCGAGCACTTATTGGCGGAGTGCAAGGTGTCAAAACAGCGGGCTTACGCGAGGTGTGAAACCTGCACTGAAGCCTTTCCTCAGGCGGAGCTGGAAAAACATTTGGCGTCCAAGTCATGCAAGCCGGCGCCAGTTCCAGCATTGCGTTGTCCACTTTGTCATGTGGACTTGGCAAGCCCTCTGCCCGGTGTACCCACAGAGGATGCCTGGAAGGCACATCTTATGGGCTCTGGGCCAGCTGCTTGCAAAGCCAATACCAGGCGTGTAAGTCGTTTATCCAATTTTGGGTATGTGTGAGTGCGCGTGTGCCGTCACTTCCGTAAATAGTCTGACTCCAAAGGCACTTAAAATAGTGATTTCAGTCGAAATTATTGGCACGAAGATATCCTAGTTGGCGAACCGTCTCGCCGTGACACTTCAGCTCACTTCGCCGAAATGGTCTCGTTTAGAGGTCAGGTTGCCTCACTTCTGTGTGATGTAGGCAACTGTGCTCATCTTAATCGACTCCTCCCCTTCGTTGATCACTCTCCTTTACTAATTTGTTTGCCAGGTTCATTCATTTTCTCATTATTACTACTACTTTTCACAATTTTTATTATTTTTTTTTCAAAACTTGTGCTATACCACAATTTATTCTCATGATTATGTGGCAGCAACGCCGTCAGTTGCAAACTCCTTTTGCATTCCTGTGCATGATGATGATTATGGTAGTGATAATCATAATCGGGATGATGATGATGATGATGATGATGATGGTGGTTATAATGATAGTGATGATGGCGATGGTGATAATGATGATAGTGATGAAAGTTATGATGATAATTTTGATAGTGATCATGACAATGGCGATGTTGATGATAATGACGTTAATACCGATGATGACGATAGTGATAATGATGATGAGGATGGTGATGTTAATATTAATGATAGGGGTGATGATGATGTTGATAGTAATGATGACGATGGTGGTGGTGATAATGATGATATTGATGATGATAATCAAGACTGTTGGTAATAATACTGGTTCTGATGACGATGATGGTGGTGGTGGTAGTGGTGGTGGTGGTGGTGGCGGTGATGATGACGTCGATAGTGATTCTGCTGCTGTTGATGATGACGATGACGAAGATGGTGTTCGTGATAGTGATAGTATTGCTGCTGATGATAATGATGATGACGATGATAGTGAAGATGGTGGTGGTGATAATGATGATATTGATGATGATAATCAAGACTGTTGGTAATAATACTGGTTCTGATGACGATGATGGTGGTGGTGGTAGTGGTGGTGGTGGTGGTGGCGGTGATGACGATTGTGATGATGACGTCGATAGTGATTCTGCTGCTGTTGATGATGACGATGACGAAGATGGTGTTCGTGATAGTGATAGTATTGCTGCTGATGATAATGATGATGACGATGATAGTGAAGATGGTGCTGGTGATAATGATACTGACCAAAAATCTGTTGGAATACAACACTGAGCTCAGCTGCTCTGCTTCTTGTGAAACCATTAGATTATTGCACAGGAATTAATGTCAGAAGGGGGGCATTCTGGCTAGAAATTGGATGCGATTGATAGAGTCAAGCGAACCTGAGTTTGTCTTAACTTTCTTCCCATATGCACGCATAGAAGGAGAACCATGGATTGCTTCTGAACATGTGCCTAGCAAGATGATTAAATATTAATGAATTGTCATGTAAATCCAATTTTTAATACCTGCTAGGCAATTTATCTCGCACTATCGAGTGCTCCAGCGTATGCTGTTGAATTGTGTATTTTGTGCGTGTCTGTTGCAGGTAACTGCTAGTGACCCTGTTAACCGAACCGCCACGAAGCCGAGTTCACCAGCGCGGCAGTTGAAACTGTCCAGCGCGCGAAGCAATTCTCCTCTGCAGAGGACACTCGACGCGAGCCTGACACCACGCTCCCTGTCGTCGACTGTTAACGGCAATAACGCGCGTGGTGCTCATCGCGACAGCAAGTCGTTGCCGAGAACTGGCAGTCTAGCCGCCTCGTCGCACTCGAATTCCACAACTAATCGGAAGCAATTGGCCGCTGCTAAACCGGGCTCGCTGGTCCCAGCGCCGACCGTGTCGTCCACGCCTAATCCGGCGGCAACAAGGTGAACATAATCGGTGTATAATATTATCTTTTAAATTGTGCTGGCATGCTGAGAGAATGCAACGGGTTTGTTGCATCATTTTTCGGCGTAAATAAAAAAGGGATACAAAAGTGGCGCTCATAAGACTGAATGAGCCTAGCCTTTCAATGATGACGGCAGTTGTGCTCCGATACTAAGGAGGTGGAGATGTCTTCATTGTCTTTCAGCTTACTTTCCCATGTGTTCGCACGTTTTAGCCTGCCCTCGGTGTGACCGACTGGAGCGTCAGAGATATCTATATATATATATATATATATATATATATATATATATATATATATATATATAATTGAGGGATGGCTGTATCGATTTAATATCGACACGGTTCGGCTGACCGAGGTCAACACTTAGCAAGCCAGAAGTGCTTTCGGCATCTAGTCGGTTACGCTCTAGGTTATTGACGTAGTCACGCTCAAACTTATCACAGGTCCAAAGACGTCACGCCAGTTTGGCATCCGTTTTTAAGCGCTGACGTTCTGCTGTGTGCGTCGGTGTGCAAAAAATATTGTCTTTATGTAAATCGTGTGTGCCGGATTAACGTGCACACGAATACACTTGGATGTAATCGGTCGCACGACGTAGCAAATCTACTGTGAGTTACTTAATTGTAAATATATTTGTTGCTCGAAAGTGTGGTTAGCTGAAATATTTTTTTGTACCTTGCGCAGCGCTGTTATTTATTGCCTTCCAACCCCCTCCCCCACGCCCGCCTTTTTCTTGTGCGGAACAATTGGTGGCGCACTTGTAGGTCGGTAAATTTCTTAAATCCTTCACATTTCCAGGTGCACAGATTTGGTTCGGTATTGATTGATGGGTTCTCACCTATCTCTTCATCAGCTACTTGTCGGAAAATGACGTTGGAACCAGACTTTCAGACAAGCAGCTGATGGACAGCTACAGAGTGAAGCAACATTTGAGATCCCATCAATCAATGTCAACCCGAATCTGGGCACCTGACATTGTTAAGGATTTAAGAAGTTTACCGTCCTACGAGTGCGCCACCAATTGTCGCGTACAAGAAGAAAATGGGGAAAAAGCAATTTCGTTGGCTGTCCAGTGTACCATTTGCACACGACAATACTATGATGTAAGGTTGATTGTGCCGTACCAATTCTTGATTAGTGCTGACTTTACATATATTGATTGGGTCGTTTATGCGTATTCCCTCAGAATTTATTTTGAGTGTGCTGTCCAGCCGAGACTTAATTATCCCTAACTCCGCATTCAGAGTGTTCATTTGTGCAGACGACATTCTTACTAAGTTTTCCAATCCGCCATTGGCCATTGTTCAACGCAACACAAATGATTTATTTTTAATCAATTATTTATAGCAGTTCACTCGTACAAAATAAATCTATATAGTAAAACACAATACAAATAATTATTATTCTATATGTACTTCTGCGGTTCGAAGGCTGCATCCATTTTTTGTGCTGACTGCTTCATCATAATACGTGCACTTTTGCGAGAACTTCCTGTTAAACTCATGTCAGCCCTAGATAGGACCCTTGGTGCGTTCCCAGTCTCCAAGGTGTTTATTGCTAAAACTAGCTTACCTGTTTTCATATTAGTATTGCTTGATTCTACATTCATTATTAAAATAGATTCAGTTATTCCAGTATGTTGAAGAATCGAATCTTTTGGTCTGGATATGTATGTGCGCGTGTGCTTGTGTTTGTGTGTATAGCGGTCAAAATCTATTAAAATGTCTTGCCTGTTAGCCAGCGGAATTGAGCCATTCGTTTCAATACATCGTTCATAAACACTGCCGAAACTTAATGAATACAGTAATCTGCCTAATGAAGGCATGATTATGCTCAAACTGTTCGAAGGAGGTTTGTTGTTACTAGTTAAACTAACTCAAATGAACTGTATAGAATATTAAAAAGGTGTATCACAAAACCGGTCTGGAACTCTCAACATCGAACGCATTGTAGACTCGAAGCCTGGCTTTTTTGGTTCTTGTAAATCGTAGTGAAAGAGCTATGCTTATTCGACTAATTATATCTAAGGAGTTCTGAGGAGTTAAAAGCAGTATTTGCGTGTATATATGTATGCATGCATACATGCTTGTGCACTTATGTGAATATGTATGGATGTATATGTTTATGTAAGTGTGTATGCGTATATTTATGTATTTATGTATTTATGTATTTATGTATGCGTGTATGTATGTATGTATGTATGTATGTATGTATGTATGTATGTATGTATGTATGTATGTATGTATGTATGTATGTATGTATGTATGTATGTATGTATGTATGTATGTATGTATGTATGTATGTATGTATGTATGTATGTATGTATGTATGTATGTATGTATGTATGTATGTATGTATGTATGTATGTATGTATGTATGTATGTATGTATGAATGTATATATGTATGTATGTATTTATGTATTTATGCATGTATGTATGTATGTATGTATGTATGTATGTATGTATGTATGTATGTATGTATGTATGTATGTATGTATGTATGTATGTATGTATGTATGTATGTATGTATTTATGTATGTATATATGCATGCATGTATGTATGTATGTATGTATATGTTTATGTAGGTTCGTATGCATGTATGTAGGTATGTATGTGAGTGTTTACGTATGTGTATGTATGCGTGTATGTGGCTGCATGTGTGTATGTATCTATGAGTGTATGTGTATGACGTCCGTGTTTATTTTTATGTACGCATGTAGGTGTGTATGCTTATGCATGCATGCATGTATGTAGGTATGTTTGAGCGTATTTATGTATCAATGTATGTATTTAAACATTAATGCAAATATGGATGTATGTGTACTTGTATGTGTGTTTTCATGTATGTATGGTATTAAAATTAATGAAGTATTTATTTTGTGCGGTGTCTCGTCCTTAAGCTATGTTATAATCTTCAATGAAATTACACTAAACTGTTATGCTTCATTGTGTTAAGCTTGGTGTATCGAACGCAATAATCGAAGGTATATTTTGTTCGTTTTATTGTCTATCATGCGACTTATATGCTGTATATACTCACAAGCAAACCTAAAAGACAAATTTATATTGTTTGTGGAATATATATATATATATATACTACCTGACCCATCCCGCGCTGCTGCGACCTCACAATAATTCAAATTGATGGAGATGAATTTAATAAAATCTGGTGCTTTAGTAATTACTTCTTTCATAAAATGGAGGCAGAGTATACAGATTTGATCAATATATTAGATACAACTTTTGGCTTACATGAAGGAGTTGCCTTGTTGCGCAATAGTTATCGCATGCAATTGATAAATTATTATTCAGCCACTCTGGTCTAAATTAGTTAGATGAAAACAACGGTTAGGAAAAATGCACACACACACACACATGTGACACGCGAATATCTAATGAAAGATCAGTCTGAGGTATATAAATATTATGACTAGAGGAAATAAAACACTTGCTTCATTTGTTTCGTGAGATGCAACTGATGAAGGCCTACGGTAAGATGGGCCGAAATATCTTGATAAAAGAAATTTACTGGAACAATGAAAGCTGCGTTAGTCAAAACGCAGATCAGGTAAATTTGGCTTACATATTTCAAAAAAATAGTAAATGGGCTTCCGATATTGCAGACTACCGATCTTGTACTTTTTAACTTATTCAATTTTGTTACTTAAGTAGCATGACGATTAACCTACAATTATATATATATATATATATATATATATATATATATATATATATATATATATATATATATATATATATAATGATTCATATACAGATAGTGACCTTCCCAGGAAGTGGTAGAATGATGCAGCGAAATTGGTGCGAATCGGTGGAGTCGTTTTCATTTTTTTGCTGACATACATTGTGTATTAGGTGTTGCGTAGCTAGTAGCAAATAAGTTTAAATATGACTAGAAAGGGAAATCAAAATCAGCCTGATCGAAAGATATAAGCTCGTGTAAACATTCTTATGTGTGACTCATCAGTAGGAGCCGTTAATACACCTTATACCTACAATATATTTGGCCAAAGAATGTGGGACAAATGGACACTACTTATCAGACTATGCCGTACCGTATGTTTCATATGGTTCTGGTGAATTAAATAAAAAAAATTAAGGCTCTTCCACTGGGTTTCTAGAGATTGAGCAAGGACTCTGTCAATCCATCGTGCATTTTCTGGCGTGAATTTCGAAATAATTGCCCATTTTGAGTGTCGTCTCTTAATCCTCTACGTACTAAACATGTGCAATTTGACGTTTTTTTAATTTCAGACGTGACAAATAAACGGAGTTCCGCCATAAACAAGTTCGACGGCGTCTGAAGACACATCAGCAATATTGTCGGAATTGCACTGATCAGCAATGGCTTACACTTACGTCAAAAATCTTATTGTGTATTGATTTTACACTTCTTCTTTGTAACGTTTTCATTACTTTGATGAATGTCTCGTGCGTTGCCTTCGAACTGCTAAGCGTCTTCCCTTTGAGACGGGACGTATGCTTGCTATAAACCTGTATTTGTGGCGAGGTTTATTTTTGTACTTTAATTTTTTTTAAATATTTGTTGACTCAGTCGATTTTGCTCAAGACTGTCCAATGAAATTTGGCATACTCCTTCGAATTTGCGCAACCTTTGAAAATGTCACATGTCTTCTCATCATAAATTCGTTTAAGATACCAAACACAATAATCTAACTAAGCTAGAAAAGAAATACATCGCGGTCGACTAACGAAATACAGCCCGAGTTGTAATAACTCACTGTGCTTTCAATGACTTATTAAGCAATGTCTGCATGGACGTAATCGTGTGCATTAATTTGAAACATCTGGTGGCCAGTCGAGGAATTATTTTGTGAAATTTTATAATTTCCCAATAACCTACATTTGAATTAAGCCATGTATAGTACAACTTCCTCTTTTTGCAGTATTTTGATATGTTTTTATTATTGCAGCAATATTGGTAGTATGATTAGCGTAGAACTGGCATTCACGTAGTCGACAGAGCCCCTCAAAGCGCGGTTATATCCGTCGGCTCGAGTTTACACATTTACGATAAATTCAACCAGCTCGAAATTAGCATGAATTTTGTCTAAAAGGAAATTGTTTACTATGATGTGGCTTGCGTGTTTTAATTTGAGGTAATGTCTTCTTCGACAATCAAAACTGTTTACAAGTTTCACGTTCTCGCTGTCGTCCCGCAGCTAATTGGCCAGATTATCTGCTGACATTCCAGATAAAACGATCTTGCCCACAAGCATGGCATTGGGCCTTACCAGTGGCACCAAAATACGGTCATCCTACCTCATGTGAGGCCCCGACTTCGCGTCTACCGCCAAGTTTATATTTTTATGTTAAATGAGTTTTGTCAGACGAGCAGGCCAACTTTCGGCTACTAGCCGAACGCTTTCTCCATCCTCAGGCAGCAGATCATCAACGAGAAGAAATCCGAAATCTAGTCATCTATTCCAACGTGTACTGTGTGGCCTGGTGTTCCTTCAATATTCAGGCGTCGGTGAAACACCACTTGTTTAAAGCCGACTTAATCTCGATGTTGATGGTCTCTGTAGTACGAATTTGTCCTCTGTTGTATTTCACGCTTATATTACCTTAGGAGGACATCAGATTGTGCCTCTTTTGTACTGACTAATTTCTGCGCTACTAAGGCCGATATAATCGTGGCTTGGCGTCCATGTCGCCACTTTTACGTCTTCTAGCCACTATGTGTGTAACTAATCGTCCGTGCAGTATTTTTTTCACTTTCTTAGTTTTCGAGCAGTGTCTTCTACTTAAATATCCTTCTCTATGTTAGTTGCGCTTTGGCATTAATTTGTGTCCACTGCCTCTTTCAAATTTCCTTTACAACATTTGAATTTAAATTGTTACTACTACTACTTGGCATTCTGTGTTGTAATATGTAAATATTTTTATCGTTATGGTGAATTTGATTGCGCTAGCTTGTAGCGATATTTTATTTTGAAATACTTGCGTACTAAACACGTGTTTTTAATACAATCAGAGTTAGTTTTTGAAGTTATTTTCTGTTTAATAATTCAGTGTGACTATTTTAATATTTTAAATTTCATATTATATATATATATATATATATATATATATATATAAGTAAAAATTTTTAACTCCACGTGTGATGGTAAACATTATTTGAATCAGGTTTGCGAGCTTGAAGTAAGCAACAATCCAATTGTATTTAACAAGACGTCGAACAACAGAACAAATCTACCGCCAGTCACAGGCACTGACGCATGTTTCAACCCTCCATGATCATCATCAGGGTACGACGGAAATCTGGCTAGCGAGGATCGAACCGCAATGCGTGCACAAGGAAGACTAAATTAGCCATGCAGCTGTCAATTGTAGAAGTCTCGCATACATTGTATTTAATCGGAAGTGTCGACCAAATAATTTAAATGCACTCATGATGTGTAATTTTCTAATTTTTCTTGCGCTCCGATGAGTATTTATTGATCTTATTTGAGTCACACATTCTCAGATTTTTAGCTTCATTGATTTCAAAATACTTCATTGCACGAGGGAGGAATGCTTTTAATTAAGATGAAAGAGAATAAATGAGGTGGTACTCTTTCTAATCACAGTTATTGTCGCTCGCACCACCACTCCTGATCAGCTTTTCTTTTGAGCCCTGTCCGCGGCAAATTCTGGCCAGTACATGATGAGTTATCAATAAGGACGAAACCGGTCCACTGTATGAATTGCCTTTTCCACACTACAACTCTTAGATTATACTGACATATGTAGATAATTAATAGGCCAGGTGCTTATATTAAAATAGAAAAATGTATACCTGAAGAGAGTTTGAAATATGGGAACTACCAATCAATTGCGTCCATCACATCCAGTTCATGCTCAATGCGCGAACATGCTTCTGCTTGCATAAATCCGGCTGCAAGCTGTTAATCCATTAAGCTTCGTATGTGGCTAACTCCCTTTGTTATTGCATTTAGTAATTATTTTTAATGCTAAGTCTGGAGAACATACGTGTGATGTTTCGACGATGTGTTGCGCAATTGCAGACGTGTATTCACCATTTGATTAAAACAGGAATTCCACTTTTATGTAAAGTTAAATAAATATACTAATTCAGTTATAATAGTACGCGACAAACTAGAAGACTGAGTATAGTTTAGGCAAATATGTATTATATTTCGAATATCTGGCAAACACCGTTTTATAAACAACTAGTAATCTGCTATAACAGCCAAATTGGTAGAGCACAGTTAAAGGTAAATTGTACATACTACAGTCAGAAAAATTTTCTAGAATCCTTAATTTACGAGCTAGATATTTGGCTGTACCTGGTTAAATAAATCTACGTAAGTTCTGATTAATAGCACTGTAGATGTGGGAAATAGACTCATGTGATTTCCGATTCTGCTTCTGTGGCTCCTTTTTCTTGTCTCCGTCCAACAATTACGCTCTTGTAGATGATTTGAATATGATGCTTGTTGATCAAATCACTGAGTCCAATGTCGGAGCGCCAAATATCGAAAACGGTTCAATTAAACTACCACTGGGCAGGTAGTCTTAGTTGGCAGACTGTCTACGCGAGATGGAAAACTCTAAATGTAAACCATCTCCACTAGCAGTGAACGACCTCATGCGTTTTAACAGCCCATACGATCAACACGAACTACAGTGAATCTTTACTGCATCGGCAGACATACGCGCCTAAAAGGATCCCGGTTTCTGCTGAATCGTGAATAGTGGACAAACGAAATCAGGCTACTGTAGACACCTTCATTTCCGATTCTGCTTCTGTGGCTCCTTTTTCTTGTCTCCATCCAACAATTACGCTCTTGTAGATGATTTGAATATGGTGCTTGTTGATTTAATCACTGAGTCCAATGTCGGAGCGCCAAATATCGAAAACGGTTCGATTAAACTAGCACTTATCAAACTTAAGTTAGGTGTTCGCACTAGGGCATTTAACGTGCAAACATTAAAAGAGATTGAGCAACAAGAAGCTCTAGCAAATATACTGGAAGTATTCGACACTGATCAATATTGTGCGTCCAAATCTAGAATGCAGGATCCTACTTAAAGATGTCCACTAAAAGCAACGCCAGAGGCCTTAATCAGAATTGCCTTTCGTTGTATCTGCATGTGCTCCTACCGATAGCTGCGGAGACAACAGGAGGGACGTCTTCTACTCCGACCTACACTCTCTACTAAGAGGAGTGAAAGTTTCAGACATAGTCCTGGCTATGGACGGCATAAATGTTCAAGTTGCGCACTTACGCGGTGCAGAACTTCATCTACGTGTCAAATACACCAAGCGACGTGTGCACCGGTAATGTTAAACGACTGTTGGATAGCTGAGTGGATTATGGACGATACTTGAGTAGCAAAACCTGAAAAGTGTAAGGCGTTGCAACACAAGGCGTACTACAGCCCCAGGCGGCAGTTATAGATGGCGTGGATGAATCCAAGACCGTTGCTCGTTTTCTTTAGCATGAGATAACATCAGCTAGGCACAATGCAGGTACTACTTTCTATGGTATTGTAGGCCCTCTTAGAATTAGTCATCAGGTCTCTGAAATGCCTGTCAAGATTCTTGAAGATAGGCGCTCAATTCCTGATGGCATGGCTTATAATAGTGCTCGTAGGGTTATAAGACGCCAAATTGGGCACAAATCAAAAGTCGATCTTGAATCCGCTTTGTCAGAAAGGCCGAAGAGTTGGAAGAAGTTTCCGTATCAAGTAATGGCCGATGCTCATTCCATCTTATTCGCTTAACAGATCCAGGAAAATTAAAAGTAAACGTAACTATAAATGATAGTATCAGCAAACAAATAACCGATAAAATGTGTCTTTTTGATAGCGTGGAACGCTAATCCGAAAAAAAGCAATCATGGAGTGTTGACTAGCCTTTTTTTACCAGGCATCAATGATACTCCAGGGGGTAGTATAGTTGAATTTAACTTTGTAGGTGGTAATGAATTATTATACGATAACAAACATTCTGTCCAGGCTAACTTGAAAAGATTAGCAGTCGTCATTTCGTCCTTCAGTATCAAATTCAAACCCTGTAGGTATATGATACTTCTACAGGATCACCCATCGTTCACAACGACTTCGGGTTGTTTTCCGGTCCAAATATCTTGGTAGCTGTATCAATAATTCAGGCAATATGAGTGAGGAGGTGAATATGGGAATCATAAAATTAGTAAACTTTCTATAAATTTCACCATTTATGGACACTCACGATAATCTCACTCTTCCCTGTTAGTCGTGTGTAAAATGTATCTGTTCTTGCAGTTTGGTTTTACAATACCGAAACATGGTCCTTTACAGTCGAAGTCTAGACGTTTACACGTATTTGAACACATTTGTTTGAGAAGACTACTCCATATAGGGCACCAACAAGGCATAAGCAATTATGGCATCGTAGAGGTATTTTTGGAGCGACGGACAAGTGCTCCTCGTTGGAACAAACCTTATTAACTATGCTGACTCCGTCACGTTCTACGTATTCTTTCAGTTCAATTGCCCAATAGAGCATTATTCTCTCAACCAAGACTAGATTGGCGTTATAAATAAGGAGGGAAGATTTGTTTTAACAGAAACAGCTAAGTCAAAAGTAATCGCCCTAGGTAATATTGAACCAGTTCGTCTACCTGG
This sequence comes from Eudiplozoon nipponicum, assembly GCA_029291075.1. Classification (NCBI taxonomy): domain Eukaryota; kingdom Metazoa; phylum Platyhelminthes; class Monogenea; order Mazocraeidea; family Diplozoidae; genus Eudiplozoon; species Eudiplozoon nipponicum. Next base: position 78,263 of record JAQBSW010003003.1, read on the forward strand.
ATGGAATCCACTTGCGCACTCTAGTGCTTCAATGCAAAACACGCGCGATGCAGTTTCCAATACCATCTTGCCTTAAAGCTGACTTAGCCATAACGGTGTAGCAAAGAACAAAGACAAACACAAGCAATTATCGATCCATGCTGATGATCGAGCATATGACTTGTCTGCTTCGTACATACTAATCCGAGACATATCCCATGAATGAAAAGAAACACAGTTGCTTTCAATACGGTGAATACTTAGTCGAATATTCTTCTCAAGATGCTAGAAAATGACATCGTCAAACATGTTACCTACATCAGTGCAAAAGAGGTTGGAATCAGTGCTGGCTGTCTCCAGTTCGCGTAATGAAACCTGGAATGTTCACCTGCAGCCGCCACGTTATTTTTTGTGCGTTTTGACTAACCAACCACACTTCTTACTAGCAGTTGTTTCAATATAATTTAACAATAATTGTTTGCGCGGGTGGTGGTAATAATTATTTAAATCAAGTTTGCGAGCTTGAAGTAAACACCAATCCCATTTTATTTAACCAGTCGTCGAACAACATAACAATAGGGAAGCTCGAAGATTAGCTGTTTGTAGCTTTCGCCTGGCGGTAGTTTTGTTAAGTTGTTCGACGACTGGTTAAATACAATGGGATTTGTGTTTACTTCAAGCTCGCAAACTTGATTTAAAGAGTTGTTACCACCACCCGCGCAAACAATTATTGTTAAATTGTGTTGCCTATATATGTATATGTGGCGAAAGCTACAAACAGTTAATGTTCGTGACTGCATAGAAATTGTGCAGCCGACATTTCCAGTCAAGTTCAATGTATGTGAGACTGGTAGAGGTGAGAGCCGCATGTCTAAATTTGATTTCCATATATATTCAATGCGGTTTGATCCTCGATAGTCAGTTTGCCGTCGTACTCTGATGATGATCATGGAAGGTCGAAACGCGTCAGTGCGTTGCAGCTGGCGGTAGTTTTGTTATGTTGTTCGACGACTGGTTTAATACAATAGGATTGGTGCTTACTTCAAGCTCGCAAACTTGATTTAAAGAATTTGTTACCACCACCCGCGCAATCAATTATTGTTAAATTAGATTGAAACAACTGCTAGTAAGAAGTGTAGTTGGTTAGTCAAAACGCACATATATATAATGCAAATGACAGACGAACCATTACCTCAATATAACTGCAAATTCTAAAATTACGGATAGGCATAACCTAATCTGGTGTGTAAAATGTTGGAGGGGAGAGAGAAAGTATCGAACATATGTGTTATAACTGCCATTTGCAATACACATAGTTATTGTGTGTGTGTGTGTGTGTGTGTGTTTTCATGTGCTCCATGCATATGCATATGCATGAGTTTAGTTACTGAGACAAATTCTTTGTTTAAAACCATTAGTGAGTCAAACAAACTAAAATATAAATAGAACTGTTTCGGAACGAGGTACCACATTTGCGTTAATCTGCTATTGTGAGAATCTTCCTGTTTACGTGTGATTAGAAGCCTGAGGATGTTTTGGCAATGTCGAAACCGAAACGTAATCAGTCAACGAAGATTAGATCGAACGTCATTTACAGTGATTAGTTTGAACGATGCTGAAGCCTTCGGAAGAAAGGGACGAATACGCACCCAGCCTAAAGGAAGAAAAAATCGATGTGTACTTGGAAATGGGGAACAATCCGATCCTTGCGAAACCGATAGTGCAAAGCGACAACCCGTGAACGTAATTCGCGGAAATTCATCAAGTAGGTCTAATTTATTCGTCTTGGACACTCAAAAAGTATTTGCCAGAATTTCCTCGGTCGGTGTCCGAACGAAAGTGAATTGTCTTCAGTCTTGCGACCCAAGACACGAACTAGATGTAATTTTAAGTCATAGATCAGCTTATTTTGGCTTGCCAGTCTCTTCATCAGGCGAATCCTGTTTGGCATCGATTTCAACCAAAAGGGATCCACCTGTAGTCAATACTGGCCAAAAAGTGTAAGTTGGTATAAATCTGGAAGTTGCATGCAGTGTAAGATTTTGTCGTATGGAGATTAGTTGCAAGACTGAACCAAATACATCTTAGTACAAATTCGAAGAACACAACAAGTAATGAAAACATTGTATTTCTTCTAAGAAAATATAAAATTATATTTCATACATGAGAAGACAACAGGTGTTCAATATTTGTTTTATTTGACCAATATGAAGGGTCCAATGAACATAAAACACACCACGGAATGTATTTTTAGTGTTGGGGTTGAGCTGCGTTGGGCTGGGATTGCGTTGTGTGTAATAAGTAAAAATCATAAAAAAGATTTAAATCAAAGTTAGAGTTGAAAAATAAACAAAACAAGTTACACAAATTGGTATTGCACAAAGACAGAGGGAGACAAAATACTGACAAACGTGGCATTGAAACGTGATTAGTTTGGCTTTTTATGCTGGCTGGAATGTTCTTCTTCCGACTGAATCAGCTTCGTTAAAAGTTAGAGGCACAACGTTTACAAAACGGGTGTAAGTGGAGTAAGGCATTCGAAAGACCTGATGAAATGCATGGGTGGCTTGACTGCTTGTTGCATACCATTTTGTAACGAAATTTAATGTGGAAGGGTGGGGTGGGGGGAGAAACATAAAAACGAGAGGAGAATAGCACAGGTTGACTTTACAGACATTAGTGTAAACAGCGAAGTATACTGAGGCTTCGTTTGCAAAAATAGAGGCTATGATAAGGACAAACAAGTGGGTTCAATTGCATCATTGCTGTCATTATTGCTATCAGCAAGGAGCAATTGTAAGTATATGCAGTTTTCATTCGAAATCGTTGTATTTGTGTGGACGTGCGTGTCGACGTGTGGACATGCAGTCTGATGCCTCTGAAGTCTGCGTCCTACAGGATAACTGGTTATTGCTTTCAGTTGATGTTTGAGATGTCCATCACCTCTATGTCGACAAGTTGTTCCTTTGTTTTACACTCCGCCTGAAACAGATAGGTTAAAAAAAGGCGGCATTTAAGAAATACTGCATATCCTAAAATGGTGCATACATGTATAGACATACAAAACGACAAACATGCATGCAGACAATAAAAACACATCCACATATACATGCAGGCATAACTACACAAGAGCGTGTGTAAATGCACAGAAGAAGCCAGAATTAACGATTCGTCTCCGCTGGGCATATATATATATATTGCCTTCAAATGGTACTCAGTATATTTCTAATTAGGAAGAAAAAAGATATTTATGACAAAGTGGATAGTGGCCATTTAATTCGAGACTACTAAACTTCGCTCTGCAATCTTTCATTTATATGCACACTGGGTTTTAATTTGATTATGTGGGTGGCAACAATTCTGACTCGCTTTTCTATTTTTTGTTGTGGCTGATTGGTAAGTGTGTATGCGTTTGTGTCTGTGTGTGTGCCTGTTCTCATATAAAGGTCTTTCTCGCTGTATTGCACAGTTATGTCTGGGATCTGGTCAGTGGTTAGAGCACCTGATTCTGAAGCAGACGTTCCCAGGTTCGAGCCCTATTCTCGGTTAATTCTGGCCAATATGTGATAAGTTCCTAATAAGGGCCAATCCGGTCTAGTGGATGCATTGCACTATACAATTCTTAATTTATACTGACAAATATATATATATATATATATATTATTTATAATATCCATGCCTTTTAATTTGTATGTATGATTTTAGAGAGATGATTAGTATTCACAGAAATAAATGGCCTTTATCCACTTTATTTATTAATGTGTCTTCTTCCTAATCTATATATATATATATATATATATATATATATATATATATATATATATATATATATAACTAAACGAACATTGGTTGCGAGGGTGGTGATATCAGTTATTATAATCAAGGTTGCGATCTTGATATAAACACCTGACCCATTAATTACTTACATTTCGTCAGTAGAAAATAATAATTGTATAGTGTGGAAAAGGCAATTCATCCAGTAGACCGGTTTCGTCTTTATTGGGAATTCATCATGTACTGGCCATAATTAGCCGCGGACAGGGCTCGAACCTGGGCACGTATGCTTCGGAATCTCTGACTCTTAACACCGAGCCATCCAGAGTGGTTGAGTGATTTCAATGTATAGCACATAATTCGCCAAAGGCAGATGCACCAGTTTTTATCCGTCTACAAATCTGAGCACTCCGCAATTCGTCATGGTTCACTGGGCAGCCAGGGTAGACAAATTTGTCGAAATGCAGCAACGCGCAATATAGCCCAGTCTGAAGCTTTTGATCGCAGTCAGCTGTAGTGGCAACTTACGAAGCATTCAAATTTCTACGATACAAGGTAGACATTTCTTAAACGCACGGAATGGCTGTATGGAGCTGGTCTTCCTTTTTGCGCTGACATAAAGGAATCTTCCGCCAAAACCAATCTCCAATCCCGATAGAGTAGCAGAAATCTCAGCAAAAGATGCATCGACTTCGAAGTTGAACATGGCAGAAGGAAGAAAAGACGTGCTGATTGAACGCTGAAACCAATCGCAAAAGGTTAGGCAAGTCCTACACTCGTGCAGACACAAGCTCATTAGTCAGCATAATAGGCTTCAAGTAGACAAACGATATTGGCCGAGACTCCATCAATCGACATATTTGGTTATGAAATTCTGTACGCTACTAAGTTAAAGCTGGTCGAGTGGTCAAGAAAGACAACATTTGGTTAGTTGCTAATATCGATGGTGTACCTCGAGGGTGTCACGAAGTTCATGAATTCGGTCCGGTCGATACGAGTCTATCTAGTACGTTTTGCCAGTCTTCACAATCTTATCGGATTAGCGTTTATGAATGATCGAAAACTGGTCGCAAATTTGGTATCTGGAGTGATTTTGTCGCCCTGTGCGAGGCTGGGCATCACAACGAAAATTTTCCTTTCAGTTGGTAACGACTCTGACCACAAAACCGCAACAATAATCTCCTTCGTGTCCTTTTATTTTAGTAGGTATAACGCGCGATATTTTAAGATGCCGTACGAAAGCCCTTTCAAATAAATAACGTTTTTTAGCCTCGTTGTCCTTTTCTGGTAGTGGGCATGAAGAATGTTTCGCCTCTTATTATTGAAAAACAAATTTTCGCGGAGTATTATGACAGGAATCAAAAGAGTCTATCAATCTTTATTGAAATACATAAACAGAAATACGTTGTGTTTATCAGCAAAATGAAAATAATGAAGTACATGTCCACTAATGCGGTAATCGTAACACTCATAGATTCTTGAAGGTGGAAAGCCGACGTAAAAACAGATAAGCTTTATAAGTGGCGGGCCCATTAACAAAAACCAGGAATACATGCCAAAGGCAGTAGACTCAAAGGTGCAACCAAAATGACGCACGCGTTTTGAGATTACTGACTACTTAACGACAGGAGCCCGCAGTAAACCGAGAATCCATCAAAAAGTTGATCAAATAGCCTGTGATTTTTCCTCTTATCCCGCATTTATCAATCAGGTTTGTGTTGCATTTCGGTTGCAGTGCCAGTTCGGTAGCCACGAAACCCGTGCTTCGCTGTGGCAGCATCGTTTGCCATTCTGATTGTTGATGCTCTACAAACTAACATGATATGAAATAAATTGCCTCTAGGTACATGATAAAAAATACATGCAAAATAGTGAGCGTTCATGCAGTGAGGAGTGGAGAGTGTGTAAAGAATACCTTTTTTTATTCAACATATACAGTAATAAAAGTTATCTACACAAAGCCATGCACAATGAATAACAATGCACCTGTTTAAATGCCAAGAAAAAAGCAAATTCAAGACAGATGGCAGAAAATTCACACTTATTAGGATACATGCTGGAAACAATTCAGGCTAGTTATCAGTGTACTTGCTAAGAAGTACCTCAGTGAACACCACTAGGAGATTGGTTCCTTAACTCAGAAGGCTTTAGCACCATTAGTACTAACCACAAGACCCAGTTATAATCACATTATGGCTGGATGCTGATTGGTTCCTTCACTCAGAAGGCTTCAACACAGTTAGTATTAACCACAAGACCCATATATAATCACATTATGGCTGGATGCTGATTGGTTCCTTAACTCGGAAGGCTTCAACAGCGTTAGTACTAAACACAAGACCCAGATATAATCACATTATGGCTGGATGCTGATTGGTTCCTTCACTCAGAAGGCTTCAACACCGTTAGTATTAACCACAAGACCCATATATAATCACATTATGGCTGGATGCTGATTGGTTCCTTCACTCAGAAGGCTTCAACAGCGTTAGTACTAAACACAAGACCCAGATATAATCACATGATGGCTGGATGCTGATTGGTTCCTTAACACAGAAGGCTTTAGCACCGTTAGTACTAACCACAAGACCCAGTTATAATCACATTATGGCTGGATGCTGATTGGTTCCTTCACTCAGAAGGCTTCAACAGCGTTAGTACTAAACACAAGACCCAGATATAATCACATGATGGCTGGATGCTGATTGGTTCCTTAACTCAGAAGGCTTTAGCACCGTTAGTACTAACCACAAGACCCAGTTATAATCACATTATGGCTGGATGCTGATTGGTTCCTTCACTCAGAAGGCTTCAACAGCGTTAGTACTAAACACAAGACCCAGATATAATCACATGATGGCTGGATGCTGATTGGTTCCTTAACTCAGAAGGCTTTAGCACCGTTAGTACTAACCACAAGACCCAGTTATAATCACATTATGGCTGGATGCTGATTGGTTCCTTCACTCAGAAGGCTTTAGCACCATTAGTACTAACCACAAGACCCAGTTATAATCACATGCTGGCTGGATGCTGATTGGTTCCTTCACTCAGAAGGTTTCAACACCGTTAGTACTAAACACGAGAATCAGATATAATCACATGATGGCTGGATGCTGATTGGTTCCTTCACTCAGAAGGCTTCAACAGCGTTAGTACTAAACACAAGACCCAAATATAATCACATGATGGCTCGATGCTGATTGGTTCCTTAACTCAGAAGGCTTTAGCACCGTTAGTACTAACTACAAGACCCAGTTATAATCACATTATGGCTGGATGCTGATTGGTTCCTTCACTCAGAAGGCTTTAGCACTATTAGTACTAACCACAAGACCCAGTTATAATCACATGCTGGCTGGATGCTGATTGGTTCCTTCACTCAGAAGGTTTCAACACCGTTAGTACTAAACACGAGACCCAGATATTATGACATGATGGCTGGATGCTGATTGATTCCTTCACTCAGAAAGCTTCAACATAATTAGTATTAACTACAAAATTCAGGTTTATTCAAATAATTAAATCTGAGCCTTGTGAATAGTGATGCGAGTGTTAAGTTTCTGATGAAAGTTTTGAAAATGGATCACCGAAATATAAGACAAACATCAGTAATATTGTATAATGCAACATTTCTAGTGGTTGTGCAGTGACGGGACCAATACACACCCAGCCTTCGTAGAGACTTCCAAAGCATGTACTTGGAAATATGCATTCAAAATTATTATCGCGGAACTACTAGTAAAAGTCATAAAACCAATTAGGATATCTTGGCTGAGCTAAATTTATAAATATCATTTTACAAGTGTAATATACTCAAGTATTCGTTTTGACACTTAAAAACAGCAATTAACGTGGTTGGTGAACGTGAAAAATGGTTAACTTTCGTTTAGATTTTGAGTCACCGGTTCTGAAGCATGCAAAAGCGAACAGCGCAACACACTGACGCCATTGACAGCAGAAGAACAAAATTACAAATGATGACCAACAACATTAACCAACAAACATGTTTACAACAAGAGCACGCTGTGGCCACAAACCTTGGTCTTCAAAAAAGCCCTGCGGATTCTCCTCCTATAGCGGGTAGTTAACAGAACATTACAAGCATTTGAGATAAGACAAGCGGAGTGTTACAGACAAATAAACGCGCAAAAAGTAGCAAATAACAAATAAATTATTGGTTAGCGCCTAAATAGAAAAAAATCGTTTCATATATTCAAACGTGATTTTGCATTTAAAATTAAATGGTATCGCATTTACTATCATTTGATACCTTTCTCACGACAAATAGATAATAGAATTGTCCCCAGAAACTCGGCTGCATAACTCAATTTCTTTATTTTGCATCTATTAACGGCGAGTGCATTTGAAATCAAGTAGATGCGTAGAAGACTCTTGGCTCGAGTCGAGGTTTTACTGGCATCGATTGAGGCATTCATTAACGGTTGTGGCTGGTGCTCCTGACCGATGGCACCATGAATAAATGTGAACTTTAACTGCACACAATTTGGATTTGTCGTTTTGATTATAAACAGACGCTTTAGAATGCTATAACTTCTAAGACTTCCAATTTGATTGCTTTTAGAGGTTAATTGTTGCTTCAGCCTTCGGGTTCATGTGCCCACATGGCACTATTCTGCAGCTCATACAAGGCTGTAATTTGGGGCTTAGGCTGAATTAATTCCGTTATACAATAAGCTAACAGGTTGAAGAATGTATATATGTAGATGCATATTGGTGGGAATTCATCGCTACACTGGTATCTCCTACTTGGTAGGTCAATCACGAAATAATTAGACTGAAACAATTTCAAACTAACCGGAAATATGCGAACTAGGGCTACTTTACAGCTCACACAGCTAAGAGTGTCATAGTTATGCGCAAATGAAACATCAGTAAATGGTGCGATGACATTCTGTCTGCTATATGTATTAGCAGAAGTCGTATTGGAGGGGAGAAATTAGTATTGGTTGTATTTATACTAGTATTGTCAGCAGCAATGGTATTAGTAGTAATGGACGTGTTAGAATTAGTAGAAGAATTGGTGGTAGACTAAACAATATTACTGTTATTGATAGTAGTAGCGCTAGGAATAGTACAAATACTGCGAATAGTAGTATAAGTGGTCGTAGTATTAGTAGTAGTACTTGTAATGGTAGTAGTATTAGTGGCAGAAACGGTTTTAGTAGTAATGGACGTGTTAGAATTAGTAGCATAATTGGTCGTAGAATCACCAATAGTATTAGTAGTAGTAGTAGTAGTAGCGTAGGAATAGTACAAGTATTGATATTAGGAGCATAAGTAGTCGTAGTAGTAGTGGTAGTACTTGTAATGATAGTAGTGTTAGTAGCAGTTTTAATAGTCTTAAAATAGCCGATTAAATGTAGACGGAGTTAACACCTTCAGTTCCTTACTATCGTTTTAACGTGTCTAGTCTCGATTAGCGGCAAACATGTTAACATTTTCAAACTACTTCGCTGCCAATCGGCCCGTCAATTAGCGCACCCGGTGTGTCAATCGACGGAGAGCACAACCAGACTCCATGCTTAATTTAACTGAGCAATGCTCTCTTTGCCTTTTCCATAGTTATTCCAACTATCGTCAAAGCCGTACTCTTAGCCGATTGGAATCATCAATTGTTTTCTACCGAGAATAATAAATCCAACTTCTTCTATCGGGACAATTAATTTTCTGCTGCAAAAGTCTCGCGGAGCACGTTCACACTTGTTGCATTTCCTCATCTATTTGATAGCTTAATCATGCAAATAATATAATCTCCAGGTAAACACATCAGCGAATTCCAGCATTTCAATGTAATGTGCATGCGCAGATACACACGATGCCAGACATTAGGGGTTTCACGCGCAGTAATCTCCGCAACAGTGCATGCCCGTAGGCTAGAATCCATCAGGCATCTAAACATGGTTTAAAATTATTTTCCCACAGATCTACGCATACCCCGGTATCTCTTGCTCAGTGAAGGCACTCGGCGATATGATCAGGTGATCTATAAATAATGCCAGACCATGATTCCTGTCATCCGCTCTAGTTTTTTTAAATCAAGTTTGCGAGATTGAAGTAAACACCAACCCCATTGTATTTAACCAGTCGTCGAACAACATTGCAAAACTACCAGACATTTCCAGTCAAGTACAATGTATGCGAGTCCATTAGAGGTGAGAGCCGCATATGTAATTTTCTTTTCCATGTGCATTTAATGCGGTTTGATCCTCGCTAGTCAGTTAGCCGTCGTACCCTAATGATGATCATGGTAGTTCAAAACGCGTCAGTGCGTGCGACTGGCGGTAGTTTTGCTAGGTTGCTCGACGACTGGTGAAATACAATGGGACTGGTGTTTACTTCAAGCACGCAAACTTGATTTAAAGAATTGCTCCTACCACCCGCGCAATCAATTAATGTTTAATTGTATCCGCTGTAGTTGTCTCAGTGGCCTAGCCGGAAAGATGTACACTTGGCCTTCTCTACTCATAAACTTTCTTCCGGTTAAATACATTCGGCAGCTGAGCTGACAGTGACTTCTGTCGATCATCTTCTATTTTTCAACGACATAATGGGGCACCGAAGGCGAACTTGGCTTGAAGACCTCGGATGAGCTGAACAGTTTAATCGATGGACAGTTACAGTTCGGTTTGAGTAAGGCAGTTGCAGTAAGGACGATCTCAGGCAAAGTCGATTTCCTTCGAGTCTGAACTAAGAAATTAATAAATCATCATCACAATGGCCTTCATCATTGCCGTTAATTATAATGAACATAAAACTGACATGCTCACATTTGGCAGCGTTGAGGTAAACTTTACCGCCTCGAAACAAGCAACACACACGTGGACGCACGTATGCGCGTGTGTTGTCGTGCAAGCATGTTTTTAAAAACGTGTGCACCAATTTGAATATTTGCACGAGTATATCAAAACACCGTATGCACACATAATTTATTGAGTTAATTTGTTAGAAAAAACGTCAAAATATGACAATAAAGTGTTCGAGCACGATAAGTTAAGCGCATTTCTGATCAAATTTCACATTCCAATGTCCACAGATTTAGTGCACTCTCACGCCAACCGACAATTCAAGCTCAAATGTGGCTAGGTTAAAGTGATTATCTTATCTTACAAAACAAACAGAGCCAAACTCTGCAATGAGCTGGTCTAGACGAATGACATTTACGGCAAACGTACATTGATAGCATTTCGATATTCTTATCATAATTTTCAATTCGAGTTATAGCACATAAATACGTGCACAAATATTTCGTACCGTCTGTTCCGTAGCAAAAAAGGTAACTGTACAAACAAATGAAGTCACAAATATTCCTTGTTGTTGTCAAGAGAATGCGAAATAGTTAACTTGGCTAGGCTTCAAAGTATACTCCGTCCTGACGTCCAGTGGGTCTTAACCAGTCGGCAAAGGAAGAATAAATCCTGTTCGACTTTTCTGGATGCAGCCAACTTATTTATGTGCCTCTTCGAGGGTGCGTTTATCGCGTAGCTAGCACAGTTTAAAACAGGCAGACACGAAATGAGAATAAATGCGTCAGTCGTGAAGGGCAAGTTTCGGCTGCAAAATAACACTTTGGCAATTAGCAACTTACAACAAGGTGATCCAAGCAAATGGTGTTTGTAGGCCTTGGGTAGCGGATAGCCTAAGAAAAGGCAAATTATGAGCCTAACTCATCTAACCCCCATTATTCGTGGCCAATCTGAAGTTCTTCTACATCCCACGTCTAAGGTAACACATACTATATATGGTTATGGGCAATTAAGTGTCACAGTATCAATGCAGTATCAATGCTATAAATTTACAGGAGATGCAAAAGTCACATTGATATTTAAAAGGGAGTATCTGTCCTTTTAAAATCATTTTTAACGGCCAATGCTAAAAGTATCTTGGTGCCTAGCCAGCAAACTAACCTCTTGCATCAGGTCTTGAATGTCAATATCTTTGAGAACACACTCTTTGCCCGTCTCCTGGAGTTCGCCAGCCATCATGTACTCGTCTAGAATGTAGTAGGCTTTCTCAAAGTGAAATATTATGTCCAATTCACAAACCTAGAAGAACAGTTATAATTCGTAAGCTGTCTTTTGATTGTACCAATGATTATGAAAACTCGAATTAATATTACCCTTTCCATGTACAAAACGAAAATAAATTTTGTCAGATACAACAAACTTTGACCTTCCAATATATATATATATATATATATATATATATATATATATATATATATATATATATATATATATTATATATGTATTATATATATATATATATAAGTTTAACGTCGTCAGAAAAATCAGTCAATTCCGATCAGATAATCGAAACGGGGCACCCAGCCAATTTGACCAATTTCTCAATTCTACACAAAGCAAAGTCATAACAATTATAACACATATATATGAAGCTCTAAAAGAAACATGTTGCGCGACACGGAATATAATATTTACCTGATTATCGGGTTGCGATCAGATTTGTTTGCATCGAAAATTCTGGAACAAAAACCAGGAAGACAGTGGATGCAAACAAATCGGATCGCAACCCGATAATCAGGTAAATATATGAAGCTCGTTATATAAAACAACAAGCGCCCGACCTAAACATTGAAGTTTCATCAATGCGATATTCTAATCTGTCGGCCACGAATCGCAAAACCCTACAACAATTTAACAGTTCGGCAGGGTGGCCCAGTGGTTAGAGCACCAGATTCCGAAGCAGACGTGTCCAGGTTCGAGCCCAATCCGCGGCAATTTCTGGTCAGCACATGACGAGTTCCCAATAAGGACGCAACCTGTCTACTGGATGAATTGCATTTTGTAAAATATAAAATTCTGAGTTTATACTGGAATATGTAAGCAATTAATAGGTCAGATGCTTATGTCAAGACCAGAACCTTAATTATAATAATTTAATAGCATCCAGGCAAGGCTAAACACACCCTCGACCAGACTCAACAAACAATCGATCAGATTTTCAGGTGATCTGATTTTGGGCCTCGATTGATGGGTTCTCACTTGCTCCTTCTTCTGAAAATGACGTTGGAACAAGATTTTCCATTGTTCTTTGTTCCGAATTTTCGAAACCGAATTTTCAGTCTCATTTTCGGGGTTGACACAATACGCAAAGGAATAAAACACAACTTGTGGCAAATGTGATATCCTCATTCAAGACAGATATATTTATATTTATTTTAATTCCAATGTATTTTTTTAATTGTCTTCCTAATATCCGGTCTTCATACCTAGTCTCTAATACTCAAATGTATACAAAAACTTATCCTTGTCCCCCTTCGCGCACACAACCACCTATAAACATGTGTATTTTACTAG
>JAQBSW010003004.1:0-91351 GCA_029291075.1 Eudiplozoon nipponicum
TAAACATATATATATATATATATATAATTATATATACAAGACATTTAACTCACACTGTTGCTTATATTTATATATATGTTTTTTATACATATTTATATGTATTTTATATATTTATATAAGGTGTGAATAACATTTGCTTAATATACATGCGCAAGTTGTCGATGAACTTACAAAGGCCGATCGACCGGACGGTCAATTACTCGAATGAGAAAACATCGTAAATAAAACAACTGCATTAAATCAATTTGTGAATACACGTCTGCAATTACGCAACACATCGTTGAAATATCACATGTATGTTCTCCAGACGTAGCATTTAAATTAATAACTAAAGGAAATACCAAAAGGGAACTAGCCACGTAATTAGACTAATGGAAAATCATACCTGGTAGAACGCAAATATCGAAGTGGGTGTGCTTATGGATTTCTATAATCCTCTTATTTTAAACGGAGATCGGGTTTCCCTTTGTTTTATTTTTAGATTCTCGCGATTTCATGTCTGATTTCATCTCTGGAATACACCTGGAATATATTACACAATTTTCTTGGAATTTACCTACAGATCCCAAAAACCTACTTTTAGCTCATTGGATTTTTCTGCTTCTTTTAGACATTTTGTACCCATTTTTCTCTCTCTCTCGTCGTAATCTACATTATATCTGCTTTTTATCTCACTTCACCATGAACCAGATTTCATCGCCAGCCCCCATCTCCCCGCTCTTAACCCAAAAGTTAATTTCCAATCATGCTGACCTCCCACATCAAATGACTTATGTCACAGGATTGCTTGGAGCACTAACTGGCAACCATTTGATCTCCACCCTGCAGCCACACCTATTGCGTCAGGCTGACGAGTTTTGGAACGGTGTGGCAAGGGAGGTTGCCCTGCAAAACCACAGTAAGCGCAACGTCTTTCTCTGGACGATCTGGCCTCGGATCTCATCAGGAAATTAAGGGGTAACTTCAACATCCTCAAAGAGGTCTCTTCGGGCAAAGGTCGCGCTTTTGTTCTTTCTTTAAATAAAAGACTGTCTGACAACGAGCTCAGTCATTTCAAATCGCAATCACCCTTATTATCGTCTGGCAAAGTCAAATTAAAGCGTGACTGCACGCTACTACAAAGGACAATATAGAAAACTCGGACCCCTCCGCCAGACACTACTTCCCTTTCTGAAGCTAGTCACGCCTTTTCGGGCAGGGACAATCCAAAGAAACGCCTCTCACTTTACGGCGGCATCCTCGGCAACTCTTTTTCCACTAGACTCTTCCTCCTGACCTCCTCCCGGTTTGAACGGCTTCCCTTCACTAATAGTTTATAATCCACGACCGTTCCCCGTACAATCTTAAGCTTTCCGCGTCGTCGTGTGTGACCACACCGCGTAAAGTCTACGTATAAAGTACGTTATTCCTCTATCTTCTTAGCCAGACCCACATCCCCACGTCATATCACATTCACAAACGGTGCAGAGGTCCAGAAACTGACAAAATGTAAGACGACTAAAGCCATGGGGATATCGATTCAACCCCATCAACACCAACTCCCTCTTCCGCCAACCACATCTACTCCACTCAGAATAGTTGCGTCTCTGTATTTGATCAGATTCTGCTCCCTCCCATCCCACGAACGCCGCTCCAGAGCATCCCCTCGAGCCCAGGTAACTCGCCTCTTTCCTGCTTTCAAATCCTCCAGTTACCTCACCTACCCGACAAAAGTGGGACAAAGGAGATCCAGATCGACGCTGACCACTCCATTCTCGTCAACAAGCGGTCAGTCATCCTCATCAGCCCTAAATCTCACTCCGGCCGCCAGCGAAAAGCTCCCGCCCGCTTTTCCTTCCCGGTTTAACCACCTCAGATAACTCTCAGCAATTCTTATCAATTGTAGATCGCTTACGCCAAACATCAAGCAACTGCGAACATTTCTATCCTCTAACGAGCTAGACATACTCTTTCTTGTTGAAACACGGCTCTCCCCTTACATACACTGCGATGACCATTTCCTCATCCATGGTTACACTTTCCTTTGTAGTGACAGAACTATCAGTCGAGGGGGTGGGCAGGCTGCCTATGTCCGATCCTCTCTCATGCACAAAAGTTTGTCTACATAAAACTCACTAGGATTAGAATTTTTCTCGATTCAGCTACTGATCCTAAACCAAAATGTATCTACCTGTGTTGCCTACAAACTTCCCAATCTGTCAATCATCGACGACACTCGCTGGGCTCAAATTTTGTCCACTTTTTTCTTTTAGCACTCCGATCGATACATTGTTGTGAGCGACCTCAACCTCCCTCTGGAAAACTGGCAAAATACAACTTCTGAAAATCACCCATTGATTCGGCTGATTGCGGATAACTTACTAAATCAATTTTTGTACTTCCCTACCCGAGGGAATGACCAACTTGACTGAGTCCTCTCCAACAAAGATGTGACCAATGTCCAATTTCGCGAGATGTTCCCTAATCTCGATCCCTGTCATGTATCCTTCCTTATTCCTTTTTTATCCTTTATACCTAGAGAGGGCACTTAAGCATTCAGGCGATTCACCAACTAGGAAGAGTTTTGCCGACACTGTGCGCCGTTAACTGGGGGGATCTTTTTCTCACAGACAAACTCTCCTCATGCTTTTCCGAAGTCCATAACATCGTATCCTTGCACTTTAATTCTGCCACTTCTATTCAACAAATACACGCGACGAATGCGACAGTCTTGCACGCAACTCTAGATTAAGTGCATTATCACTTACTCGCGCTCCCGTACTGCAACTTTACGATGAGCACATTAAAAAAGATATCAAAAAACAAGGGCTAGATATCGAGAGACGCATCCGCACGGCACCTAACGCTCGGTTAAAGTTCGTATTCATCAAACACCAATTGCTACAAAAGTCCAAAACCTCATATATAAACGATTATTTAAATTATCTCCTCGACTCCTTATCCACTCCCACTGCGCCTGCTGAGATGCTAGATAACGGAAACGCTGAGATCTTACGCTGGTTCAACATTTCACCGGCCTCCGTCGCTAAATCAATTAAAGACATCAAATCTAAATATCAATTTGATTAATACGGTGTATCTGTCAGTATGATAGCATTTCTTGGCTGGAATATCTTCCCCCTGATTGCTGACGTTATCAACCGATGCCTCGAAACTACCTATCTTCTTCCGGAATGGCTTAATTCGACGATCTCTTCTATCCCAAAAATGGCACTTCGTCGATCTTCTCATTCAAATATATCCGTCCAATTACTATCGTCCCTTCTTCCTCTAAAATCTTTGATAGGGTCTTATAAAACCCATTCACAGCTTAGCAATATCAGTCTCAAGCTAAATCCCGCCAAGATTCGTTTGATGTGATTCTACTCCGACCCATTCTGTTCTCTCTCGGGTGCTAATTATCCCATTCATCTTGTAATAATAGATTTGGCCAAGCACTTTGGAATCTATTTTTTAAAATCTCTAGAATTCTCCCCTTACTCTACACACACTACTTCCAAACTCTTCAAATGGATCCGTGTGATCTGATTCAATACCTAATACCCCACTCTCCAACTCACGCTATTCAAGGTCTATGTCCTACTCCTCATTTCATGCGCTTGCGATTTCTACATTCCTCTCCCTCTAACCTCCTCGTACGTTATCGAACAGATCTCTTTCAAATTTCTAAACTGATTTTTTCCTCACAGCCAAAATTATTGGGAACGCCTACTCCTGGACAATCTTCTACTGCTTTGGTTTAGCCGTCACCTAAGTGTCATTTCTTTTATTCATACGATCACGACTTGCCTATCACTGTCCAACTTCGCTCACCGAAGTCACCACTACGCCACACGCTCTAGCAACTCTTCAATCCAATCCAACCATACTCTCAATATATTTACCAAAATCTATCTCGTTTCCAAAGCCACGTGTGTTTTCAACGCTCTTCACACGGAAATCCCAGCACGAATTTAAAATGGGGGCCCAGAAGTACTTCTTTAACAAATTTCTATGCGGGCCGACAGATTGGAAGCGCAACTGGTTCCTTCTTAAACCATAACACTTCTTTCATCCCCAAGCTATTCACTTGTTACTAGTTTCCGAGGGTAAAGTCCCTTCTGGCTGGCCTCTAATTTCCACTTTTCTCCCCTGATTTTAAATTTATCACTCTTGACTTCATTGATACTATTTCTATTCTCATTTTTCATTCTACCGCATCCAAATAGTGAATAACTTACTACGTTTTGCTTAACTAGTTTTTTACCTTCTGTTTCAGCCAACAACCAGAAACTCGAAAAGTCTACTGGAACATCCGACAGTGTACATCGAACACTGATTCCCCCTCGCCTACCATCAGTCATTAGCTCGCTAAACGGAAGCCAGTGGACCCTACACGAGACAAAGCTTCAATCTAGTCGACTTCATCAAAGTCAATACTACCCTACAGAAATTCAATATCCACGAAAAAGAACTCCGTCGATCGACTTCTGCTATCGGTCCTCCATCACTTTCGAACCCACACACAAATTCGTCTGTCCGACACCAGCCTACCGCACGTTGATTCTCGGACCCTTCATGGATTGTACTCCAGTTGAACTTATCTAGTCAAATGGAATCACTCTTTTTCATCAGGCAAAACTAATATAAAGTTGATGAAAGCAATTCTCTTCCTCAATTCCTCTCTCCTCTGTGGTTAAATAATTTGCTAGTCAAAATTTCATTCGTCGCCACTTATCCTATCTTTGATTTATTATTTTAATGGTTGGGCATGTTGGCTTTTGTTGTTAAATAAATGTATTATTAATATTATTATTATTATTATTATTATTATGTTTATTATTATTATTATTATTATTATTATTAATATTAATATTAATAAAGCTCATATTATTATTATTATTATTGTATTAAAATTGCAGCCAGATTTATGCAGGCAGAATAAGCATGTTCAGGCATTGCGCTTGAAATTGAGGAGACACATGCAATTGATTGGTTTCCTTTCAAATCTGACTCAGATTTGTTACCACTAGCATAATCAATTGAAAACCCAAAATGTATAAATATGTATGATTGTATAAGAGATGATTAGTATTCACGAAATAAATGGCCTTTATCCACTTTGTTATTTGTGTTTTCCTAATTATAAGAATACTGTGGTAAATTAAAAAGGAATGGACATCAAAAATATATATATACATATATATATATATATATATATATATATATATATATATATATATATATATATATATGTGTATATATATAAACATATGAGCAACTATGTAAGGTCCATCAGTGCACAAGATTCACAAAAATTAAAGTGTATCAGCCAAATGCACCTTTCTAAATCTATCTAAATCAATAGTCGAGGTCTCTTATTTGGATTTATTGTTAAATCTACGTTTCCTTCCATTCGAGAAGGCTTCATTAAATATGGGGAATTTATGTGGAGATTTTATTTCAAATGTCTCTATGATCAACCTGGTTGATCGATTTTGGTTATATTGTAACGCGCGTCTCCGCGTTACAACCAAACGAGTGTAAATTTCTTCAGATCCGTTCACCCTAGGTCACATATACTAATTCTGGTTTTAGACAATTTCTCTTAACTGTGGTTTTAGAAACAATCTCTGTTAGTTTCAAGCAGTTTTAATTGAGATTTCTTGAACTGCAATTTTATTTGTAATTAATGGGGTTTTGTTTAAAAACAACACACACCCGCGCGTACCACGCCGGTAGCATGCAATGTATTATTGTTTTTTAGCTGTCAAAGTAAGGATTTACAATTTGTGTGCTCTTGAACGTTTACCCATGACTAGTAACTTTACTACAAGGGAACTCTGGATATATTTATCGTGATTTATGATTTTCTGCTTTTGTGCCTAGTTATTTACTTTGTGTTAACAATAATTATTTTGTTGCTGTCTAGAGCACGGTCAATTTTGACTAAGACTGAATTTTAATTTACTTTGTAACATTGTTCATAATACACGTATGATACTGCGACTTAGCCTTCTCACATCACGACACTGGAAAAGGGGTCTGACGCCAGCTAAAATTTGAGACTGATTATAAGCATAGTCCATGAAACCCATTTCTTCCGACGTCAGGTACCAGGCATATGTAGGAATCTCAGCATCGCTATATAAACCGTTACCTCACTACAACACATACAACATATTGGAATCAATTTTAAGCAATACAAGTTAATCTGACCACCTGTCTCCATCGAGTGCCTCGTTAGATCTAATCTATGATTGTCCATATTTGCATGCCGTTTCATGTTTCCCTCTATGTTCTTTTATTGAACGCGTGGTTTCACTAATTTAATCGAGTCTGCAATCTTTACAAGGTATCTCAAAATCTCCTTATTTGTTGTGGGTTTCTATTGTTTCTTTTTGATTCGGTAGCTTATTTCCTATAGTGGCTGATTGTCTTCATATTGTCCGTATTTCCTTGCTAATGCCATATTATGTTAGAATAATTTGATTGAAGCATAAATGTCCGACATTTAAACACAAACTGCGACATAATACCAATCGTCATAAGGTTATTGTGAACGTCATTTTCACATTTTTAAAACTTATGAAATGTTTTTTTAATTTTTCCTTGATATATCTGATGCTATCTGAAAAATTAATTATCAGAATGAATAGAGTTTGATAAAATACTAGATAGAGTGAATTTTTATACGGATTCTAAATTATACTAGTATTCTTAAAATGAAATAAATTGTTTTTTCAATCCTCATATACTAGATTAAATGCGAAGACGCATCTTTTGACAGAATTCTTATTCGGATGTCCAAGGAACTATTCAAAACGCCTTTAAAAGTAAGTTTGAGTATTGCACCTGAAATGCATGTATAAAATTCATACATAAATGTGTACTTAAAAATTATTTTTAACCAAATATGTAATAAATTATAGAATAAAATGTATAATGATAGGGTATTCACGTCACAATTTGATTTAAAACCGAGGTTTTATTTTCAATGTTTCCTTATTCGAGTAATTACCTGTCTAGTCGATCGGCCTACGTATGTTGATCGAAAAATTGCGCATGTGTATTCGTAAAGCTCGTAATTCAATTTCAAATACGGAATGTAAACTCATAAATACGACAAAGGTTTGTGATGGTAGATTTCTATTGCTCGTTCTTCCTTGCCCTCGAAAAATTCTTACATTCTTGCAGCGAAGACAGCAAATCCCGAAAACGGTGTTGATATGCTGATATTTTGCAATCGTTATTCTAGTCGAATTTATCCTAGTCAATTGAAATCAATCTTACTTTAGGAAGTAAGGACACGAAGTTGTAGATATAACTTTAATTTCTCAACTTCTAAAAGTCTCATCATTCACAATTACCGTTAAATAGTTTGCTGGTTTAATTTTACTTAACTGTACATGTTCCTTCTTTTGAATTTTATCTTTATATTTCCAATCATTCGACCAGATAGCCATTGTGGACAAATAAATATTTATTATTAGAACATTCAATTAATTTTCTAGCTTATTAAATCACAATTTATCATGAAAATCCAAGAACCTGAGGATTATATTTACGAAAATAATTAAACAAAGGAAACTAACAACTTTCAGCTTCACCGCAAGCT
Organism: Eudiplozoon nipponicum; assembly: GCA_029291075.1. Classification (NCBI taxonomy): domain Eukaryota; kingdom Metazoa; phylum Platyhelminthes; class Monogenea; order Mazocraeidea; family Diplozoidae; genus Eudiplozoon; species Eudiplozoon nipponicum. The sequence continues at coordinate 7,598 of JAQBSW010003004.1, forward strand.
CAGCGTACATGTGGCAATACTTCTTTTGGCTAGTAGCCTAAAAGAATAGATCAATATTAGTAAACTCGGTACATAAGTGCTGATAGGAATCTTATAGTGCAAACATACCAATTTAAGTACAGTTTGTGCTAAAGTTTGCACGTCGTCATTTGTTTTTATTCCAAGTGTCATAATCCCAGAGAATATATTGTTCATAGTGCTTTCTGTAAGTCTATTAAGCAAGGCACATTATCTTCCGTTGAATGTCAACAATTTTCTCTCCGCCTGTCATAAAGGAGGGTGTAAATGCATTTTCAACGCCTTTCACTAAAGAAAACGTTTTGGGACCTTTTGCTTTTTGATAATGTACTTGGTCAACATTCTGCTAAAATAATATAAAGTTAAAACTTACTTTTCTGGTAGGAAATAACGAGACAAATTCTCTGCTATATTGCTGCCTTTGTGTATATTTATTATTCGATTGACCGTAATCTACTTTAGCATTATCGTATTGATCCTCATATTTTGCTTTGTCGTTTTCACTGCAATCACTTTCATCGGTATGCTTAGGCGACCCACTTATGTCAGAGATATTTGTGACTATTGCTGACTTTGCATTGCTGACCACACTTGGAGAAATTAAATTTACGTTGAAAGCCTTAACCTGAGCGGTTGCAGTAAGAGGCTCGATTGTCAAGTTTGTTTTATCTTGAGGCATCGATTCCGCATGAAAATCATGTTTATCATCTTGCACGAAATTCCTATATTTGATTGTTTTTGCAAAATTTCCTTGAAATAGTAGATCAACATTTTTCTTAATCGCGTCCTGAACTGCTTTATTTTCGTTTTGCAGCTGATTAAGTTTCGATTCTGTGACGCAACTACCTAAATTCGCCGTGGCTGAGTTAACTTTAATAAATGCTACGTCTGGAGAACATACGTGCGATGTTTCGACGATGTGTTGCGCAATTGCAGACGTGTATTCACCATTTGATTTAAAACAGACGTTTTAATAACAATATTTTCTCATTCGAGTAATTAACCGTCTGGTCGGTCGGCCTACGTAAGTTGATCGACAACTTGCGCATGTATATTGGTAAATAATATTTGATATCGACATTAACGGCTGTTTCTCTTTGATTGCTGGTAAAGGCAAGTGTGTTACCCCAAATAACACTCGTAGTTTAGTTGCATTATATGTGCGTGTTAATGCTGTTTTGACTTTATTTTGTGTTATTCGGGAAACTGCATCCCCTTTAAACGGGATGTTTAGATAGACTGTTTTATTTTCTGGCCGGTAATACGTCTGTTTATGTTTAATTCCCCTTTTAATAATTGATTCAATTAATTGCCCGGGATAGCCATTAGACATTAAATCGTTAATTGCTTTATTAGATTCGTTGTCTTTTGAATCTGGACTAACCAACGTGTTAATTCTTGAAAAGCAACAACAAACTTTTGATGAGTTATATTGAAACGGCACAGAACTGCTGTAAAACAAATACTGTGCAGATCAGGTTGGTTTACGGTAAATTGTTCTTTTTAAATTATCATTAGTTTCTTTCTATAATAGTACATCTAGGACAGGCAGACGATCATCTTTCTCGCGCTCTAACGTGAAGCCGATCTTCTTGTGCAATTTTGAAACTTTGAAGCAATGTTCGTGATTGCAACCTGTTCTTAAGGACACGAAATACATCATCCACAGGCCGTATATATTGAGCTTTTTTTACTTATGTCACTCTTTAATGATGTGTTCTCTAGGTGCCCTAGAAAAATAGTAGAAAATAGTACTAAGCAATATCTAATATGTAAAAGAAGTAAATCCTATTTTTCTTGTAATTAGTAAATTACAAAGTAGAATTGACCTATGAAATTATTCAGTTTACGTTATTTGTGCCACAATCACGTGATGCTCTGTTTACTTGTAGCATCTATCTTGTTTATCTTATTAATATCACTATTTTGGAATTAAGATGTCCACTACAATTGTACAGAGATGATCGTGCATTGCTTGGCGTAATGTTAAAAAAAGACTTGTATTTCTTACCAAGACTGAAAATGTCGTGAATTTAAACATAAGAAATAAAAAACTCACCTAAACGGGGTGTGCAAGGGCCCATTGAATTAAATATATTCAGGGTAAATGACATATCAACAAATTACTAAATGATGGATAAACTAACACCTAAGAGGCAGAGATGTAATCAGATATAAATAAACTTTTCTATGAGGAGCCTATATAATCATAATAATCTCGTGTTCGAGCAGGGCGATAGCATATTACAGGCAGTCGCAGATATAATCCTGGTAGATATCGAAAGATAGATCAATAGACAAGACTACCATAAAACACTGAGACTGACTGAGACTTCGCAGCGATGGGGCTCTCATTAGTTAATAGGACGAAGTCCTTCACAAAATACAGCAATTGCACCAGGCCAAATTTTATCAGTGTGCCGAAATGTGATTTAAAGTTTATCATATTGTATATCATATTGTTCAATTTGATGCGGCATGGATAGTTTTGCCAGAGAAAATTAGAACCAGATTGAGAGTATCAGAGAAAAATAAGAAAGAGCCGCGCAATGCCTTCGTGTTGCTATGAACGACATTGAAAGTAGATATCATTCGAAAAGTTCAACAGAAATTTGCGATCTTTTGCGCCTAGTGAAGATGGGGCATCAACTGCCATCAGAATTTTATGAATGCATTTGTAAAAAATCTTCCGGCCATCATATTTTCTTCAGGATGTTGTGATTTCAATAATCACCACCTTTGCAATTTATGTTCATTTAATTATATAAATATTCAAAGCAATATCACTTCCCCATGAAATGTGTTTTCCGTTATTTAATAACCGATTGTGGAGGATTAGTTCGAATTTTCGGCCTAAGTGATGCTGTGTGGAGGCTTCTTCTTCTAATCTGAACATTTTGAAATTCTAAATTGTAAGCGAGTTAGCTTCATTTATATTTAGACATCATTGTCATAGTATTTGGTCAGCAAGAAAATGTTGATTACCACATGAATCTTCATTTATATAGCCAATTCTCAGAAATATTAGAGGCATAATTATAATTAAAATGAATATGTACTATTTTGTTAATTACTGCCGTATAAAATCAAAGGTAACCCCTTCCAACTCTGTCGATTTTATCAATACTGGATATAACGCAAGTATTATAACACCATGCATATTTCAAATTCAAATATATAGGTTTTCCAAAATTTGCATTCTGATTTGACCATGGAGTTCAAACCGAAACGCTCTTATGACAGACCCTTACTTGTGCTTTACTGAATCTTTTGTTCCGTATTATACCTATTTAACAAATACATAAAATACTATGATGCTTGTGGTTCATTCTGGCAGTCATTGCGGTCTACCTTTGTTATTAGAATGACGATGATTATATGAAGCATTCAATGCTGTCTTTATTAACTATTACTCTTAGAATTGCTCTAATTACTTACACCTTTGAGAATATTATTCAATATTGTAATAGGTGTTGTGCACTTAGAAACACATTATGAACAAAAATATATAATAAGTGGATAAAGATTGATACACAAAAGCAAGAAACGAATGCGCACTAGATAGTACTTTCTCTTCATGCTGCATATTGTTTATCCTTCTGATTATATTTGAGTTAATTCGTTATAAGTTTTACAAAAACTAATGCATAATTGATAAAATAGTCTTTGGAACGAAATACATTTTGAGAGAGCTAAGGAGGTGATCGTTTATTCTTAAAAAAACTATCACAAATACATGATTGTATTTCTGAAGTACTTGAACTATTATCTTAATTTGCTTTTAGTCAGTTATCATGCAGGAGGTTTTGTAGCTAATGTGAGAGCTTCTGCGAGCTAGTTGCCTATTTAGTGCGATGTAAACCTCCTATATAATCTCTGGTAGCTGTTATTAGGATCCGTATTCAAAATAATTCCATGTCCCTTTCCCGAAAGGTTGTTGTGAGAAAAATCATCCATTTTCATCCTTTTATTGCAAATGGGGTAGCCAAGCATGAATCAATTCACAGTTAAACAAAACGGACCGTGCTCTAGACGGCAACAAAATGATATATTGTCAACACAATTGAATGTCTTATACACAAGTAATTATCAATTCACAGTTAAACAAAACGGACCGTGCTCTAGACGGCAACAAAATGGTATATTACCACTGCTAATTGATAGATAAAATTCGTGTAAAAACAGTCTTGATAAAACATAACAAATAAATATTCCACTGTTTGCTAAGTTTTAAATGATTTAGTTATAATAATCAATTGAACTATAGAATTTGTGAATTTGATTGAGGAAAATTTGATGTCCTGATGCGTAGAATCATATACGAACTGTAATTAATTGTGTAAACTGAGAATAATTCAAAGAAGGACAATAACTCCACAAGGGCATTATAACCTACCGCAAATTCCCTGCGTATTGCGCGCGGGAGTGTATATTTATTAAATAAAACCCTATTAATAACAAATAAAATTGAAGTTTAAGAAATCTCAATTAAAACTGCTTGAAACTAACAGAGATTGTTTCTAAAATCACAGTTAAAAGAAATATTGTGTAAAAACAGAGTTAGACTATTTGACCTTAAAGAGCACTTTATTTGTCAAAATTGAACATCGTTGGGTTGTAACGCGGAGCAGCGTGTCACATACACCCCCAGACAATGAAAATTAGTACACAATGTAGGGGGCTAACCTTATAGGAGGTGTTATGGCTCTGCCGTAACGTGTAACCACTGATGTTGGCTCTGTCGACACTGATTCTGGTTCATCTATATCTCGCGGCGGCGAGACGGCGTCAGTTGGCTCGGTTGTTGGTGAGATGTCGGGCGTCAGTCCGTGGTCAGCAAAACTGTCTGGAGGTGGAATCATCGTTTCTTCGCCGTCTGATAGGTAAACATCGCGAAACAGCGGGTCATTTGGATCAAGGTCGGCCTGGGATAATCTGTGTTTGGAGACAGCTTTAGATTTGCCAATAATCTCCAAAATAATGTAATTCTGACGTCAGTCTAACACACGATAAGTACTACGCTTCGGTTTGGCTAGACATTGTTGACGACGAACCACTTGCAGCTATCATAAACTTAGCGTTTATATATTAGACCAAGTTGCTGACGTGTAGAACGGATCGGCCGATTCTGAGTTGGCCTTGAGCGCCGCTTTCAGTTCCCGGTGTGGCCTTTCGACGAAACCGTTTGCTCTCGGATTGCAAGCCACCGTCACGGAGTGTTCGACACCAGAGTATTTTAATAGGACTGCAAACTCTTCGCCCAGGAACAGTGCACCACGATCGGTTGGCACTTCATCTGGGGCACCAAATCGAGCGAACCAATTAAGCTCTAAAGCATAACTGACAGTGTCTTGCTTCATGTCTGGCAGGGTATGGCCTCATACCATCGAGTAGTGCGATCCCATATTGACAGCAGATATCGTATACTGTTCACGGCAGGTAAGGTTACAATATCAACGTGTATGTGGGATTTGGCAGGATGTACGAATCAGACTGTGTGCAAGAATTGAGAATGCGATAATCCCCGCACACCCTGAATGTTACTGGTTCACTCTTTGGTACAACTACCACAGGCGACGTAAAAGGTGAGCTGGGTCGTGTACAGATTCCTTGTTGACGTAGCATGGCGAATTCTTGCTCAGCGGCCTTATATTTGCGTGATGCAAATGGACGTGCTCGTGGAGGATGAGGAAGTGGTTTCTATAAGATGATATGATGGGCTGTGATGGCACGCTTCCTCTTGAGATCGGGCATAAATGAGATAGGTTTGAAGATCTCTTCATGTCGTAACAGAACATCGTCCAGTTGTGGTACATGAGGAACTGGAGGAATTATCTGTATGGATGAAACTGCTTCGGCGCGAGACGTATGTTTTAGCGCTAATGAAAGCAACTGGTTGTCTGCAGTGCGTATCTCTCGTGTTCTTGGACGAACGGTAAGGTCGAAATGTTCGAGAAAGTCACGTCCAATGATGTTTCTTGTCGCATTGGCAATGATGATAGGATACTTGAAACATCTTTTTGAGTTGGAGAACGAGATTGTGTACTCGTACCCCAGACGTCGCTATACTGGAGCCATTCGCGCAGGTCAGATTGCTGGTGTCGACTGGATGGGTAGGTTAGAAATAATTGTGGCGTAGTAAGCTTACATCTGATCCAGTGTCTATAAGAAATAATTCGGCAAAGGTTGCGTCACGGATGAGAAAGGATGTCGATAGTGGCAACTGACGACGGGACTGGTTGCTGGCATTTGGGCGTTTGAAGCATGATTTGACTGTAGCCGTCACTGTAAATACAATAGTTTGATTGCGCTCTTCCGCGAAAGCAACGTGCTTTGAGCCATCAGACGTGAGGCGGCCACCGATCTTGGGCTGATCAGCCTCTACTACAGCAGAGGAGGCTGACCCCAGCAGTTTTCCAAAACTTCCATAAGCGGATCCTCCTGAGTTGTTGAAGGTGACCGCGCCCACTTAAACGTCGCGTCTGTGCGCGGGAATGTGCAGCCGTTTCTGAGGCAATAGCGTGTGCAGTGGCCATAGCTGCGGTGATGCGGACACCACTCCGCCGGTAATTGTGAAACTGTGGCCCGGCGTCTCGAAGTCGACCTCCTGGCGATATATTGGTACGGTGGTCAATGCTAGTCACGCCTGCTCTGGTCGCGTCTAATATGGACGGCTTCGACTGAGGCCGAATTTGGCCTGACGGTGAGCTGTAGTGGTGTTTCTTCTACCACATGTCTAGACGTGCCGGCAGAAAGTCGTCTTGCATTTCGACAGATTCGCGCAGGAACGTGGCCATCTCTCGGAGTGCCAGAGGGAGCTTCTTTATGAAAAGTCGCATTAAGATTTCCTTCGGCAGGTTGAATTCCAAGGCTTTCTGCTCCATCTTCCTAAATAGCTCAGAAGGCGTGCGGCTACCTAGGGACATCTGGCTCATAAATTCTGTAAGCCTATCTTCTTGATCTGGTGTCAAACGCTGCTTGACGGCGCGTTGCAGGCTCTGCCATGGCTGCGCACATGTTCCCTCAGTGTATTGATGCAGGATGTCTTTAAGTCCGCGTCTGAAAGACATTGGGATAGTCTCCCAAGCCCTTAAAAATATTGAACTCTCGTCTGTTATATTGGACACCTTGGCCAATAAATTAACATCGTCGACTCACTCGTCAAGGTATTTTGGATCGAATTGGCATATTTTGTACTATGTCCATGTGTTGGTGCGGCTTTTTGCTGGGCTCACCACCGGGCTTCCTGCATTTCCTGAACTGGACGTCATCTTATGCGTGTGAGTGTTGTCGAGAATAGATGGCAGTGTTACATCGTCCTCACCCGTCATCGTGCGGCTGTCTTCGTACATTGTAATCTCGAGAGGATGTTTTGCTGTGATTTGTGTCTTAGGATTTACTTTCTTTTGCGGCATACATCCAAAGTGCTTGAAGTTCTCAAAAGCTAGATGCTGATTAATTCTTTGTTGGCTGTGATTTCGACGAAACGGGGCACCATTTATGTAGGAGGTTTTGTAGCTAATATAAGAGGTTCTGCGAGCTAGTTGTCTATTTAGTGCGAAATTATCCTCCTACAAAAATATCTGGTAGCTGTTATTAGGATCTGCGTTCAGGATTAATCCATGTCCCTTTCCCAATGGTGATGTGAGAAAACTCATTCATTTTCATCCGTTTATCGCAAATGGTGTAGCCAAGCTTGAATCAATTCACAGTGAAACAAAACGGACAGTGCTCTAGACAGCAACAAAACGATATATTGTCAACACAATTGAATGCCTTATACACAAGTAATAATCAGGAACACAAACGTCTGAATCGTGATGAATACATGTAAATAATTGAAAATATATGATTGTTGAGGCCCCTAACCTATCCGTGTCTGTAAGCCCCATAGATGCCAGATCGCTGGAAGTCCTAAAATTCACAGTAGAGTCTGATATGCTTATATTATTGCTAGTGTCATTTAAATTCAAGTCCGCTATATCCTTCACTAACTTACATGTGTCCTCATATTTAATATCGGTAACCATGATCAAATGTTTTAATAATTAAATTGACACTTACAATGGCAAATGGAAGGTGAGAGTCGGACAGCTGCTATGCCAGCAATAATCTGTTTCAATGTGTACGTGACCCACAAATAAAACAATTATACCTGTTCCAAGGCTCCTCCTCAGTGCTATATTATATCAGAACACAAGGCAATTGATGGAAGAGTTTATTGTATAATGTTGTAATCGTTTATTATGGAAAGAAATGTTAAAATGCAGCAGACGAAATTTCAATACCAGACAGCAAGCAAGATACTCAAAATCTGAAATTAGCGCACAATTTCAAAAATCAAGTATTTAAACAAAGAATGTTCTGGAAAATAAAAAGAAAAAATTCTTTTTAAATAAAGTTGTTTCAATCAGCTATGGTGGTTTAAATTTATCATTCAAGGTCATTTTATATAAGGCGGAGGATTCAACATCCTCCACATGATGATTTAAATCCAGATTGATTAGCAATTTAGCTTAAAGTCACTGGTAAATATTCACAATGATAATTGATGGAAAAAATCGTGTAAAACCGTCATAAAAAGCATCACAAATAATAATTCCACTGTTTGCTTGGTTTTGAATGATAAAATACAAAAATCCATTGAACTATAGAGTTTCGGATAAAAGATTGAGAAACACCTGATGTCCTCATTAGTGGAATCATAACTGAACTGTTCGCAGTCGTATAAAAAATTGTTTAAGGCCAGTAAACTAAGTAAATCAAACGCTTGAACTCAGAGACAAATAAATCCACTGCATGTTACCTGCGTATTGCGCGCGGATGTGTATATTTATTAAACAAAACCCTATTGTAACGACACAAATCAATCGCCGACATATTGCGTAAATTAAATTCAAATTTATTTACGTTGCACCAATGAGAAAAAAGCGAAATTGCCGTTTAACCACATTTAACCAATAGTGTGCAAGTAGACATATTGCATTCTATTTAAGCACGGTAATTTACCATGCAAGTCAGTTGTGGCATTTGCCTTCTGCCTCGCGTTCACGCGTGTGCGTGCTGTCGGCTGTCAATACCTACGCTGGTGATATTGATATGTTTCACCAACAACTGGCAACATCCGTGACTCACCGTGTTGCGCGTCATACCAGCAGAGACGAGCCAATTAAGTGCAGAACCTGCAGGAGCCAAGTTGTCCACATCGTGAGTACAGCTCAACCACGCGAGCGACACCACAACCAGAGTCCACCCAAGGCACTAGGACATCAACTTACATACCTATGATAGACTTCACGCGAACGCCGTACCAAGGCCCTCTTAAGGGCCCCCATATCAGTAACTAATCTCTATTCAGAGCACCTTAACCGAGTTTGTAACGTCGTACGGCATTTACTTGAAGCCGGGGCGTTTACAAAATTGGCGACCGCGCCAGGATATTGATTATTGTTCTGATTTTTTTGGTATAAATAAAATTGACTTCCTTTTTCATCTATTTGGGATAAAAATCGATTAAGATTTGCGTTTTATCTACCGTGATCGTGGTCATCTGTGAATTTTGTTGGGTATATATATATATATATATATATTCGTGGTTTGTGTTGGGGGATATAATAATAGATTGACATTTGTGTTTTCTTTACCCTGATCGTGGTTTTCTGGGAAATCTGTTGGGTATATATTCGTGGATTTGTGGGGATAATAATAATACATTGTCATCAAAGGCCAACGGGGCCTCTGTTCATCTTTCCTACGTACAAAACGGCACCGTACGTACTGTTCTGCGCTCATTCAACTGTGGAAAATAATAATACATTGGCATCAAAGGCCGACGGGGCCTCTGTTCATCTTTCCTACGTACAACACGTGACTTTTGTTCTGCGCTCATTCAACTGTGGAAGCTGTTTGTGGGTAAGCGTTTCGTTAAAGTATATTTATACATTTTCATATTGCTTATAAATTTATGCTTTTAAGATCCCGTAAGATTGTTAAAATGTCAGGTCCAATTTTAGATATTGATGTTCCTGTTTGGGATGGAGATAGTGAGCTATTCTTTATGCGCGTAGACTCCGCTTTCTCCCCGTTTCCTGATTATGACAGTCATCAAAAACTGTCGACGGTTTTTGCTAAACTACCTTCTGAATTGCAGCGACGGATTTATCCTAAGCTTGAGGCCATTAGGAAGCTACCTAACCCCATTTTGGGCCTACAAAACGAGGTAGAATCCTTGCTTGGGCCCACGGAAACTGAGCAGATAATAAACAAATATGTACCAGTTAGACATGCCAAATCTTGGCCCCATCGACATACTGAGGGAATTACGGAAACGTTGGTATAAAACCAACGTTTCTGACCATGAGGCTAAGGTTGTTTTTATTAACAATCTTCCCCAAGCATTAAAACTCTTTGCCAGACAGCTCTCCCACACACTCTCTCTACAGATGACTTATCTGAGAGATGTGAGTTAGAATATAGGGTTTTGGAACCCAAAGTGAATCCGTCATCCTTTTCTTCACCCCCGCAAGATGATAGGCTCTCCTCTTTAGAGAGGACAGTGGCGAACATGGCCAAAGTTCTAGAAGGATTGGCCATAACGAAATCCGAGACTAAATCAAGTGAATGCTCGACCCAAATTCGTTTCCAAGCCAAATTATAACGGTAGGCGGCGATCGAGATCCCCGCAATCCTTTAATAAGATATGCTCCCAAAGAACTGGTGTTATAACCACCAGAAGTTTTTTTATGCATGCCAAGTCTGTCTTTGTCGTTCCGAAGAATTTCCGAATGAGTGTCAATTTCCACAGCTGACGGAGAGGACAACGGACCGCAGGCGCAAGGGTGCATCAGTATCGGGAAACGTCTGGCGCAGGAAGTAGAAGACCGTACTTTCTGCGCATCAACGGCATCAACGGCGCCACAGGGAAGAAGCCAACTACAATCCGACATCCCTGTCGACTCTTTTCGTCCACGCCGAATTTTTCACATAGAGAACCAAACAGACAATGCCGGTCGCAATCACCAGCCTACTTGTTTGCATGACCCGGCCAAACAGCCAAACGAACTTCTGCACCTTCTTGATTTCAAAACTGGCGAAGAGTTCATCGTAGACACAGGTGCGGCAGTCTCAGTTCTCAAAGGTGATTCAATGGCCGAGATGTCGCTAGGCGTTCTTCTCGCAACAGCTACAGGCGAGCCCATACCAACTTATGGCTGCCAATACCGCACACTCAACATAGGTCTACGACGTGAATTTTCCCACAACTTCATCATTGCCAAGGTCTCACATAATATAATAGGCCTTGATTTCCTTCTAAAATTTCGGCTCATTGTTGATCTTGCCAATCAAAAAATCATCGACCCCTCCACCGGACTCGAACAACAGCTTTTGGACACTTGCCTCCGAGCGTTTGGAGTTACAGGTCATTCAGCCAACCCCAGTGCATCATTCAGCAGAGATATCAGCAGCTCTTCGAAAATACAAATCGCTTTTCGATCTTAACAAGTCAGAGCTACGAGTCTCCAACACGATGCATCATATCGTCACAGAAGGACAACCTATTGCACTCAAGAAGCGACCACTGGCCCCTGCTAAGCTGAAAGCTGCCCAAGAAGAATTCTCAAGGCTTTTGGAAGAGGGAATCATCAGACCATCGAAAAGTTCATGGGCGTCACCACTGCACTTAGTCTCAAAATCAAACGGATCGTACAGAGCCTGTGGAGACTACCGTAAGCTAAATTCAGTGACAAAATCTGATGCATATCCTATTCCAAATATCAACACTTTACTTGAAAAACTCAACGGCAGCAATTTCTTCTCAGTGATTGACCTCAGACAAGCGTACCATCACATACCGGTAGCACCAGAGGATATCGAGAAAACTGCAGTCATCACTCCATTTGGCCTTTTTGAATATCTTTACATGCCTTTTGGACTTAAGTGTGCTACTCAGACATTTCAAAGATTCATAGACAACATACATCGCGACGACTCTGCTTATTGTATGTCATATCTCGATGACATTATGGTATTCAGTCCAGATCTAGAATCTCATGCGAAACATCTACGAAATGTCCTCTCACGCTTATCCAACCACGGACTCAAGATCAACTGTGACAAGACGCAGATTGCAACTTCATCCGTCGACTTCTTAGGGCATCGTGTCACGGCCCAAGGTATTCAACCGTTGCCGTCAAAGACGAATTCAATCAAGAATATCAAGTCACCAAGGACTTTGAGCGATTTGCAGAAAATCCTGGGAGTACTAAACTATTATCGCAAGTTCCTTCCAGGCCTTTCAAAACAACTTTATCCTTTGTGCAGGCACCTGCGGAACCGAAAAGGACTTAGCAAGAATTCCATCATTGCTTGGTCATCCGAAGACGAGGAATTACTTCGACTTGCCATCAACTCGTTAGCAAATGCCACAATGCTAACGCATCCAGATTTTGAAAAGCCATTTCTACTCACGACAGATGCTTCTGAATTCGCTATTGGAGCCACTTTGGAACAAGAGATCGACGGAGTTCGGAAGCCTGTCAGTTTCTACTCGCGTACTCTCCAACCAGTAGAAACGAGGTACGACACTTTCGGCCGAGAACTTCTCGCCATCCACGACGCAGTGCGCCATTTTATCAGCATCATTGGCAGTAGCAGATTTGTTGTTTTCACAGATCATGCACCACTAGTTAGCGCACTTCGAAACGCAACTTCATCTATCGCCAAGTACCCTGCCAGAGTGGAAAGACAGCTTTCTCGTCTAAGCGAATGGCAATTTGACGTCTTTCACGTCAAGGGCAAACAGAACTTCATTGCAGATGCCCTGTCCAGGCCAGACGTCTCTCTACAACCACCTTCGCCGTCACCATTCACTGTCAACTCCGTGGCACTCAGTGAACCTGCACTAACGCCAACTCTCCTGCGAACTGAACAACGCGGTGACATTCACATTCAAAGATCAATAGCCCGTCACCCAACCAAGTTCATATGCCGTCTGTGGGAAGGCTTACCAATTGTTTACTTCACGGGTACGCAGCCCAACAAGCCAGTTCTGCCGACCAGCCTTCAGAGAAAGGTTTTCGATTCAATTCACTCAATTTCTCACCCAGGAAGCCAAGCGACTGTCCGACTTCTTACAGATCGTTTCTGGGGTCACAGACTTAGGCAGAATGTTAAACGATGGGTCTCAGAGTGTGCTATTTGTCAGAAAAACAAGATCACACGACACACTCGTTCTAAGTTGCAACATTTTCGGTCTACTTCTCGCCTAGCCATCGTCCACATCGACATAGTTCATCTGACAAAGGTTCAAGGTTTCAGCTACCTTCTAACTATGATCGATAGATTTACACGGTGGCCTGCGGCATTACCTCTTGGCACCATTTCTGCAGACGAAGTAACTAACGGTTTTATCTCTGCATGGATATCCAATTACGGTGTTCCCAATGAGGTCATCACGGACAGAGGCACTTGCTTCTCATCTGATCGTTTCAAAACCACCTTGCGGTACATGGGATGCATCTTACGCCAGACGACTGCCTACCATCCCCAAGCTAATGGCATGGTAGAGAGAATGCATAGGGAACTCAAAGCAGCTTTAGCATCCTCGTCCATTAATGGCAACTGGGTCGATGCACTACCTTTAGTTCTGCTGGCCATGCGTTCCCGTACTCGAGAATCCATTAAAACGTCTGCGTCACAACTCTTGTATGGCATGGATCTACGCCTGCCTAGTCAGCTCCCACGTCTACTACCGGCACAAGATGACCCACAAAACGAAGCTACCCGCCTTCGACTTCATTTCGGTAACATGTCCGAACAGCAGCCGAGACACACGCCTCGTCCAGTCTTCGTTCACCCACAGCTCCACAGCTGCAAGAGAGTACTCGTTCGCAACAATAATGCTGTTGCACCACTACAACCCAAGTATCGCGGTCCTTACCCGATTTTACTAAGACAGCCAAAATACTTCATCATTATGCAAGGCGCTACACCGACATCAGTAAGCATAGACAGGTTGAAACTGTTTATCGAACCACCTGATCCTGAGAGCGTTCAACCTTCTACACACGTCTCAGGCTCCGTCTGCCCACAATCTCAATAACCTGCTTTGTATAACGCGTAATTAATTTTTTTAAACATTAACATTAACTATAAAATTATTTTTAACCTTTCGTTATTTTTAGTATTTGTCTCACGTGGCATAACCAGCTGTTCTTAGCTAACAATTGTGTAGCATTTTTGAACAGTTCTTTGGTATTATGCCATCTCTGAGGCAATGTTCGTGTACATATTTTTTTATGCAGTTACCTTTGATTTTAATGTATATATTTTTACATTATAATGTATTTCTCACACATGACATTACACTGCCTATTTTGGTATGACCAGCTACTTAGAGCTAACACTTTCGTGTAGCAACACTAAGTAGTGATCAGCTTCATATCATGGTACAGGCCACTTTCAATGCATATCTCAACTTTATCTATTTCACAAAGACCACTCTACAAATGTCATGACCACAACGTCGAGCACTCTAGCTCCTTTGGTCGTATACAAACACATTGACAACGATCCAACCTGCTTAGGTTTTTATCTTAAACCTGGCAAATTCAGAGGCGATTTACCTCGAAATCTTCACGCTGCGGCTCCAAAAACTTACACTGCTCTATTTTGCCTCACGTGCTATGACCGTCCACTAGAGCTAACAATTTGTGTAGCAATTCCTAGTGGTTACCTGGCATCATATCATTGTTGAAGCAACCAACAAGCATATTTAAGCCCAGCACTTATGGTTCATCATATTTTTGCTTAACTTGGTTCGAACTCTGTCATGCATTTCTTATCTAGCCTCGCAGAGAGGAATATTTTTTCTTTTTTTTCGGAGAGGAAAGTGTTGTAACGACACAAATCAATCGCCGACATATTGCGTAAATTAAATTCAAATTTATTTACGTTGCACCAATGAGAAAAAAGCGAAATTGCCGTTTAACCACGTTAACCACGTTTAACCAATAGTGTGCAAGTAGACATATTGCATGCTATTTAAGCACGGTAATTTACCATGCAAGTCAGTTGTGGCATTTGCATTCTACCTGCTTCACGCGTGTGCGTTCTGTCGGCTGTCAATACCTACGCTGGTGATTTGATAGTTTCACCAACAACTAACTACATCCGTGACTCATCTTGTTGCGGGATACCGGAGAGACGAGCCAATTGAGTGCAGAACCTGCAGGAGGCCATCCACATCGTGAGTACAGCTCAACCACGGGAGCGACAACTCAACCAGAGTCCACCCAAGGCACTAGGACATCTTTAACCTCTGAAGACTTCAAGCGAACGCATTACCAGGCCCTCTTAAGGGCCCCCATAGCAGTAACTAATCTCTATTCAGAGCACCTTAACCGAGTTTGTAACGTCGTACGGCATTTACTTGAAGCCGGGGCGTTTACACAATTCCACATGTTAATCATAACTTTTCCCCACCCCAACCCCTCCTCCTGCTCTTAAATACTTTGCTAGTCACAATTCCACTCACATCCACATATCCTATCCTTGATTTGCTATTATCAGATAATCTGGGCCAGTTGGCCTTTGATGCCAAATAAATGTATTATTATTATTATTATTATTATTATTAATTCATTAATTACATTATTAATCATTAGTTATTAATTATTATATTCATTTTGTCGGGTGGAACGCAACGACCGGAGAGAGCGTGCTTGTGGTTTTCAACATTTTTCTCTACTTTCGAAGGATTTCGGGTTTTATTTTGTTTTTATTTTTTCAGATTCTCGGGATTTCTTGTCTGATTTCTTCTCCAGGATACTCCAGGAATCTACCTACACATTATTTTGGAATCTACCTTCAGTTATCACGGATCTATTTCTAGCCCACCCGATTTTTCCGTTTATTTCTACATTTTAATACCTATTCTTTTTTTCGCTCAGCAATACTCTTTCTTTTCCTCTCTTTTACCGTAAACAATATTAATTCTACTCTTCTATCTATCTCCATCATGAACCAACTTTCGTCGCCAGCCCCCATCTCCCCGCTCCTCACCCAAAAGATTATCTCCAATATTTCTGATCTCCAACAGCAAATGGCGGATATCACAGGATTACTTGGAGCACTGACTGGCAACCTTTCAGTCTCCTCCGTTCAGCCCCATTTGTTGCGTCAAGCAGATGCGTTTCTGAATGGGGTAGCCAGGGAGGTTGCCCTGCGAAACCACAACAAGCGAAACCTCTTTCTTTGGTCTCCGCGCTCCCCACTCTCAAAGGACGATCTGGCCTCAGATCTCATCAGTCAAATAGGGGAAAACTTTAGCCAACTAAAAGAGATCTCCTCGGGAAAGGGTCGAGCCTTCATTCTCTCCTCACACAAAAGACTGTCCGACGATGAGGTTCGTCATCTCAAATTACATTCGCCCATCTTATCATCCGGACAAGTCAAACTCAAACGAGACTACACTCTGCTACAGAGGACTCTAGAGAAAGCACAAACTCACACACCGGACACCACCCCTCCTCCAGCTCATCACGCCTTTCCGGGCTGGAGCAATCCTAAGAAAAGCCGTTCAGTTCACGGCGGACTCCTTGGTGACGCACCTTCCTCCAGTCCACCCCCACTCACACCTTCCCGATTTGAAGGCCTTCCCCTCACCTTTAGCCCTTACTCCGCAACCAGTCCCCCTACACTATCTCAAGCTTTACCACGTCGTCGTGGCCGACCACGCCGCGCTAAGCCTCCTAATAACGCATCTTCTCTCCCAAACCCGTCCACCAGGTCCACATCCCCTCGACAAGTTACCTTTGTGACAGATGCTATGAATCAGAAACCGAAAAAACGTAAGTCTACTAAGGCCAAGCAAAACTTCGACCCAGCCCCATCAAATTCATCTCCCCCTACTGAATCCATCATCGTCCCCACCCTGGACAGTTCCGCCCCAGCTCCTGATCTTTCTCCGTCCTTGCTCGCCCCCCCAACGCACCTTCCGAGTGCCCCCTCGAACCCAGATATCTCGCCCCCCTCTTGCTTTCAAACCCTACAACTGCCTCACCCACCTGATAAACGCGGGACAACAACAGAAATCCAAATCGACTCTGACCACTCTATCCTTGTCAACGAGCGGTCTGTCACCCTCATCAGCCCTAGATCTCGCTCAACCCGCCAGCGGAAAGCCCCCGCACGCTTCTCCTCTCCGATCTAACCATCCCTCTCTCAAAGCGCTCTCAGCAATCCTCATCAACTGCAGGTCACTTACGCCTAAAATTAATCAACTACGAGCCTTTCTGTCCTCTAACGAGATTGACATATGCGTTCTTGTTGAGACTTGGCTGTCCCCCTCCATCCACAGTGATGACCTTTTCCTCATTCATGGATACACGTTCCTTCGTAGCGACAGAACTGTCGGTCGCGGAGGCGGACTAGCTGCCTATGTCCGATCCCTTCTTATGCCCAAACGCTTATCGACATCGAACTCTCAAGGTTTGGAATTTTTCTCGTTTCAGCTACAAATCCTTAACCAAAGCATATCTACCTGCGTTGTCTACAGACCCCCTAATATCTCACTCATCGACGACACTCGCGGGGCCCAACTCCTTTCCACTCTTTTCTCTTTACACTCTGATCGGTACGTCGTTGTGGGTGATCTCAACCTCCCCACGACTAACTGGCATAATCTAGCTTCCGAAAGTCACCCACTGCTTCGACTCTTTGCGGATAACCTGCTACACCAATTCGTGCATTTTCCTACCCGAGGGAACAACCAACTGGATTGTGTTCTCTCCAATAACGAGGTGACCGATGTTCGCTCTCGGGAAATCTTCCCCAATCTTGATCACTGTCAGGTATCCTTCCTCTTACCTCTCTTATCCTTCACCCCTCGAGAAGACACCCAATCTTTCAGACGATTCACCAACTGGGAAGAGTTCCGCCGACTCTGTGACACAGTTAACTGGAGGGACCTCTTTCTCCCAAACAACCTCTCCTCGTGCTTCTCCGAAGTCCATAACATCCTATCCTCCCACTATAACTCCGCCACCTCTATTCAACAAGTATACTCGACGAATAAGTTGAACGCTCTGTTTAAGGCACGTGACAACCTCGCACGCAGCTCTCGCCTACGCACATCGTCACTTGCTCGCGCCCTCGCTCTGAGACGCATTGATGGGCTCATTAAACAGGCTATCAACAAACAAGCGCTCCACGTCGAAAAACGCATCCGCTCAGCTCCTAACCCCCGGGCAAAGTTCGCCATCATCAAACACCAATTGTTGCAAAAGCCCAAAACCTCGTATATCAACTTCTCTCAGTCAGACGACCTTTGCTTCGCTAACGATTATCTGACTCATCTTCTCGACTCATTTTCCTCTCCCACTCCGCCTATTGAGATGGTAGACAACGGAGACTCCGAGAACCTACGCTGGTTATACGTCTCTCCGGCTTCCGTCGCCCAAGCAGTTAAAGACATTAAATCTAAACACCAATTTGATCAATACGGTGTTTCAGTCAGCATGATTGCGCTGCTTGGCTGGAACGTCTTCTCTCTACTTGCAGATGTTATTAATCATTGTGTCGAAACCATCTATCTTCCCTCGGACTGGCTTTGCTCGACGATCTCTCCCATCCCCAAAAACGGCTCTTCCTCGATCTCATCATTTAAAGATCTCCGCCCCATTACTATCGTACCTTCTTTCACCAAAATCTTCGACAGGATCCTATACAACCTAATCTACCCTTTCATTAAGTCTCATGAAAACTTCTACCTCCTTGATGATCAACATGGATTCCTGAACGGCCGCTCATCTTCCACCAACTTAGTTAGTATTCTCGATCATTGCTACTCTTCTTTCTCTAAAGGGCTTCAGTGCACTCTCCTCTTCCTAGATATATCCAAGGCTTTTGACTCGCTGTCATTTTCAGCAATTGAATCTGCCTTAATGAGAAGCGGTATATGCGGCAATGTTCTCAATCTTATCAGCTATTATCTTCGGAATCGATATACAAGAGTAAAAATTGGCAGCAGTCTCTCGAGGCCAACCCATGTCCGATCCGGTGTTCCCCAGGGCTCTGTACTTGGTCCCATTCTCTTCAACCTTGCACTCGCACACATACAGGTTGAAGACACTCTTTTCAAGCTGTTCAAATATGCAGATGATATGGTCATCGTATTCAGCAACCCCACAACTTCCAACCCTTCCTCATCCCTTATATCGGAGCTCCTATCCTCGCTCCACTTGCAGCTCAGCGAAATCGGACTCAAACTAAATCCCACCAAAACTCGCTTAATGAGACTCTCGTCTGATCCATTCTGCTCTATCCCGGCTGCCAACTACCCCCTCGACATAGAAATAATAGATTCGGCCAAACATCTCGGCATTCAATTCTCAAAATCCCTAGACTTCTCCCCACACCTTACACACACTACTTCCAAACTCTTCAAATGGGCCCGTCTGATCTGTTTTAAGACTAACAATCCCACTCTCCAACTCACATTATTCAAGGTCTACGTTCTGCCCCTCATTTCCTACGCCAGCGAATTCTACTGTCCTCTCACCCACGCCTCCTCGTACACCATTGAACAGGTATCCTCCAGATTTCTTAAGCGAGTCTTCCCGAACTGCCAAAACTACAGGGAACGCCTACTTCTAGCTAACCTTCTTCCGCTTTGGTTCACACGTCACCTTCGAGTCATTTCTTTTATCCATAAGATCTCAACTTCCTTACCACTCTCCAACTTTGCCCACCCAAGTCACCACTACGCCACACGTTCTAGTAACTCTTCTATCCAAGCCTACCATACCCCCACCATATTTAAAAAAATCTATCTCTTCTCCAAAGCCACTAATGTCTTCAACGCTCTCCCCACAGACATAAAACTCCTACCCCAGCACGAATTCAAAAAGGCAGCCCATCAGTACTTCTTCAACAAATTTCTTTGTGATACGACCGATTGGAAACGAAACTGGTTCCTTCTCAATCCATAACATTTACTCCACCCCAGGCTATCCTCTTTACTAACTTCGTAGGGTTAAATCCATCAGGCAGCCATCTTCCACTCTACCTCTCTTGTCTTATTCTTTTCTTCTAGATTCACTAATACCACCTCTCAGCCCATTCCTAACCCCATTATATCCACGTTGCGGATACTCTACTACGTTTTGCTCATCCAACTCTTTTCTTTCTTTCTTGTTTCAGCGGAGGACCGGAAACCCAACAGCCCTACCGATCCACCAACGGTTCGCTTCGGACTTCGACTCTCCCTGGTCTTATTTTAATCTCGATCACGTTCTACAGATGCCTGCGATCCTTGCAAGACTCGCTCGCCTCAATCCTGCCGACTCCATCAATTCATTCGCCACGACAACGGACTCCAACGGTCGACGTCTACCTCCGGGCCGCCATCTTTTCATCTTCATCTTCGTTTTCGATCTCACATTCACCTTGAAGATCTGATACTTCACGGACTATCTCCAATTGATCTTGTCTAGTCAAATGGAACTTCGCTTATATTTATTTTTCACCAGATTGAACTATCTTGATGTTAATGATAACTTTTCCCCTCCCCAACCCCTCCCCCTGCTATTAAATACTTTGCTAGTCACAATTCCACTCACCTCCACATATCCTACCCTTGATTTGCTATTTCAATGATTGGGCCAGTTGGCCTTTGATGCCAAATAAATGTATTATTATTATTATTATAACATTATCATTGCTCTCTGATTCTGGCGCGTTCGCCAAAGTAACGCCCCGGCTACTGAAATGTCGAGCGATATTATTAAGAGGAAAAATAAGGATACGAAGAGCTAAGTTACTGTGGGGCCCTTAACAAGGCCGGGAAGATATTCATTGCCAAATGCCATGAAAGTTTTGAGTGTTTGCAGCATGTGGATTTCCAGAAGTACTTCTAGATACTGGCTATGTCTGTCCTTTTCGTAGGCTGGTGATCCTTTAAGTAGATGCAATTGAATAATTAGAATTGACGAAACAAAATGAGTCAGTTGCTGTTAGAAAGCTTTGGCTAGTCTTGTTGAACATCTGTGTCAACAAGGAGATGGCCGACACACATCATAAATCAGATTATTCGATGATCAATTACGTATGAATTGATGCACAGAAACAAAAAGATTGGTATGATTGAAGACTAGCCGAATTAGTGGTACATCGCGGTAAAACGCAAGCAGAACAGTCTGCATAGATACTCAATGCCGCAGAAAAGGCGAGATCAATCTCAGATAGCGAGCATGGCAGAATGTGTGGAATGGTAATTGCTTCGCTCTTATATAGATGCGAAGTCGTACGTAATTGGTTTAGCATATTAACTTTGAATTTAAATTTGAAAATATATCGGCCAATTAATTTGCGCCGTAACAACTTTGTTGAAGGCACTCACATTTTGCAACAAACAAGCTCTTTAAATGTAATTTACTGCGATCCATTAATTGCATACTGGTTAATGGAGTGGCTTATACAATACAGAGTTACTGATATATCTACAATCGTGATGAAGTTCATTAATTGTTTATCTATGTTAGAAAAGTGTAACGGCTCAATAAGAATCCACCGAAATATTGCGTAAATGAAATTCAAATTTAATTTAAGTGGCACCATTTAAAACAAGCGAATTTTGCCGTTAACTAATGGGGTGCGAGCTTTCGATTTCAAAATTATATAAGCACGGTGCATTTACCATGATAGTCAGTAATCACGTTTGATTTCTGCTTTGCACTACGTGTACGAGCTGCATCCTGTCACGCTGACTCTTCCTATACACTGCCTTATGGACTTGCTTCACAAGCAGAGTCACTTAGTTAAGCCAATCTTGTCGTTGTACAACTAGTGAGACGGAGCAACATCTATTTATTGGACATCTACATGTGCCAGTCACCACGGTGTTGTCTCAGACCTTCAATAAGACATTACTCAGCATTCACACAGACTCACGCCGCTAATGTCAACGCCACACAAGAAGAAACGCCAGCCAGCCAACCAGAGCCTGCCTCTCAAGTGTTTAGGAGTATTTCTAGACGCTGTTAATCTATCTAAATTTCTCGGCTTTGCTGGAGAACGCAATTCCGGTCCTAATAAGGACCACCAACAAGACTAACTCTCAGCCGTTTTGGTACCTTTATAGTTTGTGACGTCGTACGGCATTTACTTGAAGCCGGGGCGATCGATTACGTTGTAGGAGGTATTTTGAGGGATAGCTGTTTACTTAGCGATGCTGAGATTCCTACATATGCCTGGTAGCTGACTTGATGCACAGAAACAAAAAGATTCTTATGATTGAAGACTAGCCGAATTAGTGGCACAATGTGTTAAAACGCAAGCAACAGTCTGCGTAGATAGTCAGTGCAGCAGAGAAGCCGAGATAAATCGCAGAGAGCGAGCATGGCAGAATGTGTTGCATAGTAATTGCGGCGCGCTTATATAGATGCGAAGTCGTACGTAATTGGATAACGGTAGCTTTCGTGTTCTTATTGGTCGAGCATATTAATTTTGAATTTAATTTTGACAATATGTCGGCGAATTAATTTGAGCACTGATAACGTTAATTGATACGGCTTTGTTGAAGGCACTCACATTGAGTAACAAAATAACTTGTAACGACACAAATTAATTGCCGACATATTGCGTAAATTAAATTCAATTTTATTTACGTTGCAACAATGAGAGAAAGCGAAACTTGCCGTTAACCAATAATGTGCAAGTAGACTATGGCATGGCTATTTAAGCACGGAAAATTTACCATGCAGTTCAGTTGTCGTATTTCCCTTCTGCTTTGCATTACGTGTGCGTGCTGTCGGCTGTCATTACCTACGCTGATTATTGGATTGTCTTCACCAACAATTCGCAATATCATACGACACCTATCGTGCTGCTGTACAACCAGCGAGACGAGCCAATTAATGCATAACTTCAACGAAGTTTCCACATCGAGATTACAAAGCAACAACAGTAGGAACACAGCCAGAGTCAACCCAAGGTTCTAGGACATCTTCACACTGAAGGAACATTCTCGGCATTTGCCGGAGAATGCACGACCGGCCCTGATAAGGGCCCCCTATCAGTACAATAACTCTATATCCATAGCACTTTAACCGAGTTTGTAACGTCGTACGGCATTTACTTGAAGCTGGGGCGTTTACAAAATTGGCAACCGCGCCAGGATATTGAGTATTGTACTGTTTTTTGGTATAAATAAAATTGACTTTCTTTTTCATTTATTTGTGATAAAAATAGATTAACATTTGCGTTTACATCTTCTTTACTCTGGTCGTGGTCTTCTGGGAATTTTGTTGGGTATACATTTTCTCTCTAAAGTCGTGGTCTTCTGGGAATTTTGTTGGGTATACATGTGCTCTCTAAATTCGTGGTCTTCTGGGAATATTGTTGGGTATATGTGTTGTCTCTAAGTTCTTGGATTTCTGGTGAATTTTTTTTGGTATAGGCTCTGTTCAACTTTCCTACGTACAAAAATGCACCGTACGTACTCGACAGGCTCAATTGCGGAAAATTTCGATTTTGGAAGCAGTTACTGTGACGTGTTTTGTGAAGGAACTAATTCATCTGTTTTCTGCACTCATCCAACTGCGGGAGACCTTCAACTGTGGAAGCTGTTTGTGGGTAAGCGTTTCGTTAAAGTATATCTATACATTTTCATATTGCTTATAAATTTATGCTTTTTAAGATCCCGTAAGATTGTTAGACTGTCAGGTCCAATTTTAGATATTGAAGTTCCTGTTTGGGATGGAGATAGTGAACTATTCTTTATGCGCGTAGACTCCGCTTTCTCCCCGTTTCCTGATTATGACAGTCATCAAAAACTGTGGAAGGTTTTTGCTAAACTACCTTCTGAATTGCAGCGACGGATTTATCCTAAGCTTGAAGCCATTAGGAAGCTACCTAACCCCATTTTGGGCCTACAAAACGAAATAGAATCCTTGCTCGGGCCCACAGAAACTGAATAGATAATAAATAAATATGTACCATTAGACATGCCAAATCTTGGCCCCATCAACATTTTGAGGGAATTACGAAAACGTTGGTATAAAACCAATATTTCTGACCATGAGGCTAAGGTTTTTTTATTAAAAATCTTCCACAAGCATTAAAACTATTTGCCAGACAGCTTCCCAACACTCTCTCTATAGATAACTTATCTGAGAGATGTGACTTAGAATATAGGGTTTTGAAACTCAAAGTGAATCCGTCATCCTTTTATTCACCCCCGCAAGATGATAGGCTCTCCTCTTTAGAGAGGACAGTGGCGAACATGGTTAAAGTTCTAGAAGGATTGGCCATAACGAAATCCGAGCTAAATCAAGTGTATGCTCGACCCAAGTCCGTTCTTAAGCCCAATTATAACGGTAGGCGGCTATCGAGATCCCCGCAATCCTTTAGCAGATATGCCCCAAAGAACTGGTGTTATTGTAGGGGTACTTTTCGCTCTGCTTTCTCGTTCCTGACTTTGTACCCCTACTACTTCTCAATGGTTGCTATTATTACTACCCGAGCATTCAATCAGTCTGTTCCTTTTCAGATGGTTAATATTAGAAGGCCGAAGAAAGGTTTCATGTATATATTACACACAATGTAGCACATAAATATAAATCACTGTTAATCTGAATTGAAGGATTTGGATGGTAATAATACAGATTTTTTAATGTAAAATTATATCCTAAACACTATTCTCAGTTAGTCAAAATTGAATACATATTAGTCAGCTGTAAAAATAGATTTTAAGCAAAAATAGGTCTTAAACACCATTCACAGTGAGAATAGTCAAACGATTAAAAATACATGATAATATGAACATAGTAAAATGATTTATGTTTATAAAGTAAAATGTTTTATACACAAGTGATTATTGTTACACAAATGTCTGAACAGAATTGTATTTATACCAACGACTAAAACATATGATGACATGTAAAAATTATCGTTAAAAGTTATCATTAAAAATGAAGATGTAAATTGTTTAAAGACTCCAATGATAAAAAACTAACAAAGCTTTAGCTTACTACTTGCAATATTTTCAGTTCATGTCAAACTATTAATCCATTCTTCTATGTGGACACTAAATTAAGTGAAATAAATCCGCAATGACACAACAGATCACCGCGTGATCCTCGCGGATCGCGCGCGGTTCTCTCTATTTTATAAAAACACTATTAATTACAAATAAAATTGCAGTTCAAGAAATTTCGATTAAAACTGCTTGAGACTAAAAGAGATTGTTCCTAAAATCACAGCTAAGAGAAATATTGTTTTAGGACAGAGTTAGAATATTTGGCCTTAAAGAGCACAGCGTTTGTAAAAATTGACCTTCGTTGGGTTGTAACACGGAGCCGCGTGTTACATTATAACCACCAGAAAATTTTTATTCATGCCAAGTCTGTCTTTGTCGTTCCAAAGAATTTCTGAATGAGTGCCAATTTCCACAACTGACGGAAAGGACAACAGACCACAGGCGCAAGGGTGCATCAATATCGGGAAACGTCTGGCGCAGGAAGTAGAAGACCGTACTTTCTGCACATCAACGGCATCAACGGCGCCACAGGGAAGAAACCAATTACAATCCGACATTCCTGTCGACTCTTTTCGTCCACGCCGAATTTTCTACATAGAGAGCCAAACGGACAACGCCGGTCGCAATCACCAGCCTACTTGTTTGCATGACCCGGCCAAACAGCCCAACGAGCTTCTGCACCTTCTTGATTTTAAAACTGGCGAAGAGTTCATCGTAGACACAGGTGCGGCAGTCTCAGTTCTCAAGAGTGATTCAATGGCCGAGATGTCGCTAGGCGTTCTTCTCGCAACAGCTACAGGCGAGCCCATACCAACTTATGGCTGCCGGTACCGCACACTCAACATAGATCTACGACGCGAATTTACTCACAATTTCATCATTGCCAAGGTCTCACATAATCTAATAGGCCTTGATTTCCTTGTGCAATTTCGGCTCATTGTTGATCTTGCCAATCAAAAGATCATCGACCTCTCCACTGGACTTGAGCAAAGCTTTTGGACACTTGCCTCCGAGCGTTTGGAGTTACAGGTCATTCAGCCAACCCCAGTGCATTATTCAGCAGAGATATCAGCAGCTCTTAAAAAATACAAGTCGCTTTTCGATCTTAACAAGTCAGAGCTGCGAGTCTCCAACACGATGCACCATATCGTCACAGAAGGATAACCTATTGCATTCAAGAAGCGACCATTGGCCCCTGCTAATCTGAAAGCTGCCCATGAGGAATTCTCAAGGCTTTTGGAAGAGGGAATATTCAGACCATCGATAAGTTCATGGGCGTCACCACTGCACTTAGTCTCCAAAGCAAACGGATCGTACAGAGCCTGTGGAGATTACCGTAAGCTAAATTCAGTGAGAAAATTTGATGCATATCCTATTCTAAATATTAACACCTTACTTGAAAAACTCAACGGCAGCGATTTCTTCTCAGTGATTGACCTCAGTCAAGCCTACCATCACATCCCGGTAGAAGCAGAGGATATCGAAAGAACTGCAGTTATCACTCCATTTGGCCCTTTCGAATATCTTTACATGCCTTTTGGACTTAAGTGTGATACACAGACATTTCAAAGATTCATGGACAACATACTTCGCAACGACTCTGCTTATTGTATGTCATATTTCGATGACATTATGGTATTCAGTCCAGATTTAGAATCTCATGCGAAGCATCTACGAAATGTTCTCTCGCGCTTATCCAACCACGGACACAAGATCAACTGTGACACGACGCAGATAGCAACTACATCCGTGGACTTCTTAGGTCATCGTATCACGCACCAAGGTATTCAACCTTTGCCGTCATAGGCGAATTCAATCAAGAATATCAAGTCACCGAGGACTGTTAGCGAGTTGCAGAAAATCCTGGGAGTACTAAACTACTATCGCAAGTTCCTTCCGGGCCTTTCAAAACAACTTTATCCTTTGTGCAGGCACCTGCGGAATCTAAAAGGATTTAGCAAGAATTCCATTATTGCTTGGTCATCCGAAGACGAGGAATTACTTCGACTCGCCATCAACTCGTTAGAAAATGCGAAAATGCTAACGCATCCAAATTTTCAAAAACCATTTCTACTCACGACAGATGCTTCTGAATTCGCTATTGGAGCCACGTTGGAACAAGAGATCGACGGAGTTCGGAAGCCTATCAGTTTCTACTCGCGTATTCTTCAACCAGTAGAAACGAGGTACGACACTTTCGGTCGAGAACTTCACGCCATCCACGACGCAGTGCGCCATTTTATCAACATCATTGGCAGTAGCAGATGTTTTGTTTTCATAGCTCATGCACCATTAGTTAGCGCACTTCGAAACCAAATTCATTTATCGCCAAGTACACTGCCAGAGTGGAAAGACAGCTCGAACGTCTAAGCGAATAGTAATTTGACATCTTTCACGTCAAGGGCAAACAGAACTTCATTGCAGATGCCCTGTCCAGGCCAGACGTCTCGCTACAACCACCTTCGCCGTCGCCATTCACTGTAAACTCCGTGACACTCAGTGAACCTGCACTAACACCAATCCTCCTGCGAACGGAACAACGCGGTAACATTCACATTCAAAGATCAGTAGCCCGTCACCCAACCAAATTCATATGCCGTCTCTGGGAAGACTTACTAATTGTTTACTTCACGGGTACGCAGCCCAACAAGCTAGTTCTGCCGACCAGCCTTCAGAGTAAGGTTTTCGACTCAATTCACTCAATTTCTCACCCAGGAAACCAAGCGACTGTCCGACTTCTCACAGATCGTTTCTGGGGTCACAGACTTAGGCAGAACGTTAAACGATGGGTCTCCGAGTGTGCTTTTTGTCAGAAAAACAAGATCACACGACACACTCGTTCTAAGTTGCAACATTTTCGAACTATTTCTCGTCTAGCCATCGTTCACATCGACATAGTTCATCTGACAAAGGTTCAAGGTTTCAGCTACCTTCTAAATATGATCGATAGATTTACACGGTGGCCTGCGGCATTACCTCTTGGCACCATTTTGGCAGACGAAGTAACTAACGGTTTTATCTCTGCATGGATATCTAATTATGGTGTTTCCGATGAGGTCATCACGGACAGAGGCACTTGCTTCTCATCTGATCGTTTCAAAACCACCTTGCGGTACATGGGATGCATCTTACGCCAGACGACTGCCTACCATCCCCAAGCTAATGGTATGGTAGAGAGAATGCATAGGGAACTCAAAGCTGCTTTAGCATCCTCGTCCATTAATGGCAACTGGGTCGATGCACTACCTTTAGTTCTGCTTGCCATGCGTTCCCGTACTTGTGAATCCATTAAAACGTCTGTGTCACAACTCTTGTATGGCATGGATCTACGCCTGCCTAGTCAGCTCCCACGTCTACTACCGGCACAAGATGACCCACAAAACGAAGCTACCTGCCTTCGACTTCATTTCGGTAACATGTCTGAACAGCAGCCGAGACATACGCCTCGTCCAATCTTCGTTCACCCACAGCTCCACAGCTGCAAGAGAGTACTCGTTCGCAACGACAATGCTGTTGCACCACTACAACCAAAGTATCGCGGTCCTTACCCGATTTTGCTCAGACAACCAAAATACTTCATTATTATGCAAGGCGCTACACCGACATCAGTAAGCATAGACAGATTGAAACCGTTTATCGAACCGCCTGATCCTGAGAGCGTTCAACCTTCTACACACGTCTCAGGCTCCGTCTGCCCACAATCTCAATATCCTGCTTTGTATAACGCGTAATTGATTTTTTTAAACATTAACATTAACTATCAAAATTTTTTTAAACCTTACGTTATTTTTCGTATTTGTCTCACGTGGCATAACCAGCTGTTCTTAGCTAACAATAGTGTAGCATTTTTGAACAGTTCTTTGGTATTATGCCATCTCTGAGGCAATGTTCGTGTACATATTTTTATGCAGTTACCTTTGATTTTAATGTATATATTTTAACATTATAATGTATTTCTCACACATGACATCACACTGCCTATTTTGGTATGACCAGCTACTTGGAGCTAACGCTTTCGTGTAGCAACACTAAGTAGTTATCAGCTTCATATCATGGTACAGGCCACTTTCAATGCATATCTTAACTTCATCAATTGCACAAAGACCACTCTACAAATATCATGACCACAACGTCGAGCACACACTCTAGTTCCTTTGGTCGTATACAAACGCATTGACGACGATCCAGCCTGCCTAGGTTTTAATTTAAACCTGGCAACTTCAGAGGCGATTTATCTCGAAATATTCACGCTGCGGCTCCCAAATCTTACACTGCTCTATTTTGCCTCACGCGGTATGACCGGCCACTAGAGCTAACAATTTGTGTAGCATTTTCTAGTGGTTACTTGGCATCATATCATTGTTGAAGCAACCAACAAGCATACTTAAGCCCAGCATTTATGGTACATTATTTTTTTTGCTTAACTTGGTTCGAACTCTGTCATGCATTTCTTATCTAGCCTCGCAGAGAGGAATTTTTTCATTCAGAGGAAAGTGATGTAACGACACAAATAAATTGCCGACATATTGCGTAAATTAAATTCAATTTGATTTACGTTGCACCAATGAGAAAAAAGCGAAACTTGCCGTTAACCAATAGTGTGCAAGTAGACATGTATTACTATGACATGGCTATTTAAGCACGGCAAATTCACCATGCAGTTCAATTGTCACATTGGCCTTCTGCTTTGCGTTACGTGTGCGTGCTGTCGGCTGTCATTACCTACGCTGGTTATTGGATTAGTCTTCACCAACAAATGGCAACATCCGTGACTCATCTTGTTGCTGTACAATCAGCGAGACGAACTAATTAATGCAGAACTTCGAAGAAGTTTCCACATCGAGATTACAAGGCAACAAAAGAAGGAACCACAGCGCAGTCAACTCAAGGCTCTAGGACATCTCGGCATTTGCCGGAGAACACACGACCGGCCCTGTTAAGGACGCCCTATCAGAACAATAACTCTATATCCATAGCACTTTAACCGAGTTTGTAACGTCGTACGGCATTTATTTGAAGCTGGGCGTTGTAGGAGGTATTTTGCGGGATATCGGTTTACTCAGCGATGCTGAGATTCCTACATATGCCTGGTAGCTGAGTTGATGCACAGAAACTGACTGTTAAGTGCCCCCCAACAGTACATAACTCTTTATTTATGGCACTTTAACCGAGTTTGTAACGTCGTACGGCATTTAATTGAAGCTGGGGCGTTGTAGGAGGTATTTTGCAAGATAGCGGTTTACTTAGCGATGCTGAGATTCCTACATATGCCTGGTAGCTGAGTTGATGCACAGAAACAAAAAGATTCTTATGATTGAAGACTAACCAAATTAGTGGCACAATGTGGTAAAACGCAAGCAGAACAGTCTGTGTAGATAGTCAGTGCAGCAGAGAAGCCGAGATAAATCGCAGAGAGCGAGCATGGCAGAACGTGTTGCATAGTAATTGCGGCGCGCTTATATAGATGCGAAGTCGCACGTAATTGGTCAACGGTAGCTTGCGTGTTCTTATTGGTCGAGCATATTAATTTTGAATTTAATTTTGACAATATGTCGGCGAATTAATTTGAGCACTGATAACGTTAATTGAAACGGCTGTGTTGAAGGCACTCACATTGTGTAACAAAAGAGCTCTTTAAATGTAATTTAACTCCATCCATTAATTGGTTATTTGTTAATTGAGTGGTTTATGTAATACAGAGTTTCTGATATATCCACTATCGTGATGAAGTTCATTAATTGTTTATCTATGTTAGAAAAGTTTACGAATGGTTTGCAGGGCTGTTAGTTTATCCCCCTTGTTGGGGCGTCGTATTTTTATCGCTTTATAACAGTTAAGTGAAAATTCCAACTATTTTGTCCTGAACACAGTTTTCAGTTCTATATTGAAATATTTATTCGTTATATTCAAAATTGTGTCGTAAGTGAGCAAAATGACAGCTGTTACTTCCAGTAGCGATATTGTCCCTAGTGGTACAGTAATAAAAGAGCGTTGGCGCATAACAAAGAAAATAGGTGGTGGTGGCTTTGGAGAAATTTACGAAGCAACAGACATGGTGACACAAACAAAAATTGCAATTAAAGTTGAATCGTCACAACAACCAAAACAAGTTCTGAAAATGGAAGTGGCTGTGCTTAAACGGCTCCAAGGTAAGCCGCATACGTGTAGATTTATTGGTTGTGGCAGAAACGAGCAGTTCAATTATATTGTTATGAGCTTACAGGGTAAAAATTTAGCAGAATTGAGACGGTCAACACGTAGAGGATGTTTTTCAATAAGCACAACTGTGCGGCTTGGTCGTCAAATCCTCACGGCCATTGAAAACATTCATGCCGTTGGTTTTTTGCATAGGGATATAAAACCGTCCAATTTTGCACTAGGAACCGGAATTGGTTCTTCTAGTGCTAGGCACATTGTTATGCTGGATTTTGGTTTGGCTCGTCAGTACACAACTCAGAATGGCGAAATTCGTACACCCAGACAAGTTGCTGGATTTCGTGGAACTGTGCGTTACGCTTCCGTGAATGCTCATTTAAATAGGGAGCTTGGCCGACACGACGATCTTTGGTCGTTGTATTACATGCTTGCAGAATTTATCACAGGTGAACTTCCGTGGAGGAAAATTAGAGACAAGGAGCAAGTAGGACTTTTAAAAGAGTCATTTGACCATAATGTTCTTCTGAGGTTTATGCCACGTGAATTTAGAGCTTTTTTGGATCACATTCAAAGCCTTACTTATTTTGATAGACCGGATTACTCTATCTTGCAATCATTACTTACTACATATATGGAACGACGTTGCTTGAACGAAAACGATCCATTTGATTGGGAAACTCTGGGTGATATTTCTGTTATGACGAATGAGTCTAACCAGCAACATAATGTCCAGAACCAAATAATTGGTCAGGCTAACGGTCAAAGAACGGAGCAGTCGAAAGTGAAGCCTTCAATTACTCCTATGTCGAATACTAAAGCGATTGCTGGCGCAAACGTGGGTGGATCATCTGGTTATGGTAGTGTCCCGCGACTATGCGGTAGTAGTACAAATTTGGCTGGTGGAGGTGGAATGAGTGCCTCAGTAGGATTAAACAATCTTTGTCGGTCTGTTGATGTTGTTGGTGGTAATTCAGGCCTTAATAATCAAAGAGCTGTAAATGCCGCTGTTAGTAATAACAAGCGATTAGAGTCACAAGAGGAATGCCATAGCAACAACCAACAAGCTGCTGTGGCGATTGGAACTGGTGCGACGTCTACACCACGTAAATCAATTGTGGCTACAGGTGTAAGGAATTCTCGATCAACAAATACGCCTAGATTTGTGAAAGAAGCAGGTGCTCAACGCCGTGAGGCAGCTCATGCTCGTGAATTAACGAAAAATTTTGAGCGACAGTTAAATCTTATTACATCAAGTAATGATAGGCGTTCACCATCCGGTTCAAAAAGCATCAATCAGTCTGGTGGAGGTGATGCTAGTGGGTCTGGTGCAGTTTTAATGATTTCAAATGATAGCTCTCGTGAGCAACGTCGTTCTTCTGGTAACCTTTCTCGCCGCCCAATTAGTGCAGGAGCATCACATCTTCGACCTAGCATCGGTATGGTTGGAAGCACAGCTAGTTTAGCAGGTGCTGGTCTTGGGAACACTCGTTGTGATACAAGTTGCACTCATGCTGTAGTTGTGATGGTCGACCAAGGAGACAGTAGTAATTTACATGATATGACGAAAGCAGCACCTATCACAATGGCGAGCAATTGGGCAGCCCCATGTGATGAATGCAATGAAATTTCTTATATCTCAGATGAAGAGAATGGGCCGGGGGCTGGGGCTGCTGGTGGTGGTCATGGAGGTGCCGGTAGCACAGGAGCTGGTGGTCTCAATGGTGGTGGTGGTGGCTCAGCTGGTGGTGGGTCATATCTTGGTGGTGATGGAATGAAGCGGGGAATGTCTGGTGGTGGGGCGCCTGGGGATGCAATTTCAGAAAAGGCAAACATATCACTTAATGGAAACGATGTTAACAACAATAGGAGTAACGTAGAGAATAGTTGCATTTATGATGGCGTCAATGGTAAATGTGAAGATAATGATAAGGAAAAAAAAGTTTTTGAAAACAAGATACATGATCAGGGGATAGAGTTCTCTACAAATATTAAAACGATGAGTATGGATGATAATGGCGGTTATAATGCAAATTCTTTAGTTAATCGTGATCAGATGCAATACTTTTTTGGTTACAACTGTGACTCTCCACTGGCCAAAGAGCAGAAACATGGGGCTGCGGGAAATCTAGGCAATGGTAATGGTGTGCATTGGACAACGCGCAGTAGCAGTAGTATAAAGGAAGCACGAGACACAACCCACGCATGTGTTAACCAACCAGCTAAGCAGGTTGGAACCTTAAATTCATTAAATTCTAATATTAAATCGAGCGTTGGAAGAAGCCTGCCTGGGCGTTCGTTTACTGGATCTTCAGATCGTATGTCGACTAATAGACCCACCGGGGCGAGACATGGCTCTTCATCGGCCGTCAATGCTGGTTTAACAGTTGACATCGATTCACCACGAAAGTCAGCAACGTCTAAAGGAGATGCTTCATTACATTGTTTAGCTTCGGGGACTGGAATTGTACCTCCTGACGAACTTGTCAACAACACCACTCAATTATCCATACAAGTGAATGTACCCAATTCGCCAACGTCATCAATGTTGTCTGCAACGGCTCGTTCTAAATTTCATAGATCACGTGATGATCAAGCTTGTCATTCAAATAAAATTCATAAGCAGCCTCAGCAGCATCATACTAATTCTAATCATCCGCGTCATCATGCGCAATATATGCAACGCTCTTTTGCCGGAGTCAGCCAATCATCTGGCTCTTCCGGTAGGATACATTCTATTCACGAGAATACTTCGCAAACATCTCCTAATATGCGTAAAAGTACTGGGACGTTTTGTTCGCCTGTATCTTGTCAATTATCAGATGGTCCTAGCTTACGATGGACCAATTCTGATCCATACAATAAGCAGCAAAATTCATCTCAAGCTGAAAACAGCTATTTGGATGTCTTGAAGCATAAACAAAAGTCTGTATCAGGAAAATTATCTTCACGTCTTGTGTCTACGGGAAGTAATTGGCGTCATAGCATGGCATCTACATCGTGTCCAGGTGCATCAGAAAGAGTTAATGCCAGCAATAGCAAGACTTCTGTGACAGCTAGTTCTGGATTTGGGAGTACTGGTGCCTATCGGTTTGTTGCAACAACTTCCAAGCCAAGTTCACCGAATTCTCGGTTTAATGGCTATACGACTGGAATTGGTGGCATAAGTATGCTGTCAATGTCAGGTACAACTCATTTGAATTCGGCAGGAACAACCACAACCAGTGGGCACCATACTGCATCTGATGATGTGCTTGACGTAAATGGATGCCCTTCTTATCATGCGAAAACTGGTACACATGTGCAGCATTTTCAACTTAATGAGGTAGGTTAATGCATTGCCTATTTATTTTCATTAGATAATGAACAATTTATTATTCTATTGTTTGATCTAGTAGGTTAGCAAAAATTTCTCGTGCTTGCTTATCGTGTTGGTGATATAGTTCTTAGATGCTTAAATTAGCTTCTGTGTGTTATTTAAACCAAATTGAGACTGCTAGGGCTTTTAAAACCGGTTTGTAATACTTTATGTATCGCCACTAACCCACGTTGCTATATTTAATATGATTTATGTTTAGTGCTATACTTTTTCCAGTTGTTTAATCTATGAAGTTCTCTTTAAACACGAATGATCCCCATGATTTATTAGACCAATGAAAAAACTTGTTTAAAATAATTATGATTTACTGTTTAAAAATGTATAACGTATGCTTAAATTGTTATAATTTGGCTTGATTGATTTATATAATTTTGTTTTTATTGTCTTCATACCTTTTCATTATGTCCGTATGTGTGTCGAATAAAGATAGTTTAAAAAATAGAATGAAGCCTTATGGCAGATTACCCTTCGTGTCTTTCAAAATTTATTTACTCGGAAAACAACCAGCAGGTATGATTGTATTTAGTAATCGGATTGTGAAATAATTTAGTGATTATGCTACCAATCGATAAATTTCTAATTTAATTGTAATATTTTTTCTAATTGTGACACAATTGAATTGCCTAGTTTAACCATAGCATGCACCTTCAGTTTTTTGTCTCACTCATTTTGTAAGGGTTTTGCCGTTTCTCTTTATGCATGTCGTTTTACATTTTTAGCAAATTTGTCTTATTTTGAGAATGGCATGTTGCTTACGTATACTGGCTTTATAAACTTGATTAAAATGAAGAATATCGTTGAGACATTTCACTGGAAGCAGATTGATCACTTTCTGATAGCCAAAATATATTTGTCGTTGACGAAATAGAATAATACCGGCACTGCATTTAAACATCAATGGAGATAGTCACATTTTGGCCCACATAATCTCTTTTTAATAACGCTCACAGCGTTCACCTATGTTAAACTTCAGAAATTGTGCATCTACAATGTGTAGCGATCTTTCTAATAAGCGTATTTATTCTGGTCTCTTGTAAATACAGACGATGGTGTACCTAACAGCATCTGTAACATATTGTAGGAAAAATTTAAGCATGCACCGATCTATTTGCCGAGAATCAATTCTTAGCATCTTTCACTATTTCAATGACGCTCAAACGTGCGGCAATCACATTGAGGCTCATGTTTCAGGATAATTTTACTGCTTCTACACGCATTAGATAAGGTCAATATTATTTACTTTTGCTAATTAGTTAGGGAGCAGGCATGTACATAATAAACGGAAGTCTAGATTTCACTAACTGTGGATTCCAATGGAGCATACGCCAATAAGACAGGTGTAACCAGGCTTTTGTATCGATCCCCATTTGCCGCAAGACAGATCTTATTCCGTTCAAGTATGTTTTGATTAGTCAGATTACGGTAACAGGTGATCAAGTGACCGATATCGCAAATTATAATATCCGTCTAAGAGATGGTTTTTCTACTCTTTTTGCGATCCAGCCATCCACAGATGTTGCCCTTGTGACCTTGTTAATTGGATCTGAAGTTATTCGTCTAAGACAATCGACGTTTATAAACAAGTTTCGATCAATATGATTCATAAAAGAATAGCCGTTTAAAACTGACCAGATCGTAAATTTTGCTCGTGAACAATGCCTGCTAATGCTCAGCTGGTAGTGACCTAAACCGCCCGAATACAGATATAAAAATATTTCTAGGCACTGAATTCTATTGTGAGCCATTTTAAAAAGTCTACAACATTAAGTAGGTCCACAGTATGTTTGACTTTAAGATTTGGGTCTTCAGAATTATTGAAATAAATAGAATCAAAATTGATTCCAAAGAGGTTATTATAATTTGTCAAATAAAACTGCAATTAGGCTAAAGTGTGCAAAATTCTTGGCAGAAGCCAATTCGTTTATTTTCATCAGGGATATTAGGGCAACGAATTCGTTGACGGTTAAAGGTAGCTCGCGATTCAGCATGATCAAAAGTTTCGGATCAATATTGGCCGTAACAACAGATTTCAATGCGTTTAGCTTAAGATAGTATTGATTGGATAACTATTTGGCGCCACTAATGGGTCTTTGGAGCACGCTTTTCTTTTCTGACATCAAATCAGAATCGTCAGCGTATTTGAGGTCAATACGCTGTCCAACTCTATGGTCTCTATTACAGGGAGAGTTGCTGTGATATCAGCAGACTGCTTAGACTTAATTAGATAGAATGGAGCGATTTCTCGCGCTTGTTGATAACCGGAGAATGTCTAAGAAGGTTTAGGGAGATTGAATAGTGCAAATAAAGGCCGACTAGTCGTAATATGCTTCGAGCAACATAACTATTTTGGCTGGTACGTTATCATTGAGCATGGATCGCTATAGCATCTCGCGCGTCACAGAATCGAAAGCGATCGATGGGGCTGTTTAAGAACATAGCGGAGTGCACACATATTGTCCACGCATTCCGTTTCCTATTGAATCCTTATCTGGGTTTGTCTTGTTCGATTCTTTCATAACAACTTAGTGTATTCACTTAATCGCTCTCAACGCTATTTGTTGTGTTGGTATATTGATGAGTTTTCTGAAGTGATTGATGAGCTGTGTATCCGAAACTGCTGGCATCCATACTCTTTTTATGGAGCGACTACTGCCAATATGTCGAATCAGAGTGAACAATTTGAATACGTTGTTACGCTTCGACATTGCTTCCAACTCATTAGAAAAAGTAAGACAGCGTTATTCATCTGCCGCGTGAGTAGTTGCCAACTTCTTGCGAAGCTTAAGAACCACTGTTGGTAACTTTGCCACTGATTTCGTGTTTTAATTGATTTTTGTTTCAATGGATGTAGTGAAATTCTCTAATATGTTTTATCATCGGAATAAAATCAGAGGTTGGCTTAATCTATTTACATGTTATTTGGTCTGCTATCGACTTTTGTTATAGGGTACCCAGTGGAAACAGTCTTGAAGGCTTTCTGTTCATTTGTAACCGTTTTCAGTTCAATAATATTCGGACAGAGTACGGGCAGCCGCATGAGGCGTAATTTTAATCAGATTTTAGCGGTTAGGAGCTCTTAATCAGATCCTTTGATTGAACCAATAGGACAACATTACATGCTCTCGTGTCCTAAGCAGAAGACAGTTGTCGTCTACTTACCATACTTAAAAGGATGACATTATCTTTCCTTCTATTTGAGTTTGGTCTTCTGGCAAAATGGCGCGTGTAGTGTTGGAAAGTTTAGTTAACTACGACCAAGTTAATGCTAAGGATACGATTTAATAGCCTGGTGCCATTTTCACAGATATTTTCAACCTGGGTCTATCATCTTACCTCCGTTTCTCTGGTAGTCTCGACATAGTTTGGCGTAGAAATCACCGGCAATCAATAGGATATCCATAGGCAAAAGGTGATAAATTCAAAATAAATATTTTTTTACATAGAAGGCCTGTACACATATACGGCTCCGAGGATTGGCTTGCTTACACGAAACCAAGCGTAAGTCAGACGAATTTTTATAGCTCTTCACCCAAGTAAGACTCGTTGCAATACTGTATGGTAGAATAGGTGGATTACTCGCATTTTGCCGATGGAAAGAAATTGACATTTCTGGTGACAGGAATTCTGAGTGCCTGGAGATAAAATTTGCATACCACGCATGTGCAGCTTACCAAACTTCGAAAGCTATCTCACGAGACAAAAGTGTTAATATTCTAAGAACCAATAGATAAAATCTTTTGGCTTAAGCAGCACACGAGTATCAACAACGTCTACGGAAAGTCCATCGAGCATATTTTAGCCATCGTCGTTAGTCACCTTTTCTGCTTATCCATGGAATTCCTGCATGTGAGGGCGACTTTTTACGTCTTTAACATTTGTACAGAGAGGCATAGCAGGCAGTAACCGATTTCTAGTTAAAGAGTCAAAGTTAACACTATTTTACTTTCTGGTGAGTTTGTGGCAATCTTGTATTTTCGTCAGATTTGCACAAAGTGACTTCAACTTATGGAGAAACAGAAGGAATATCTTGCTACTATGAGTAAATTTTTCATGTTAAATGAGGCAAAATAAACTTCTCCACAACACCATTATGGTCAAGTTAGCATTCGGGCAAGGCGACATTAGCAATAAAGCTTCCTTGCGGATTTCACTGTATCACGTCAAACAAACCAAACCTCGCAGCTAACTTTGCCCTACTAAGAAAAGAAAGTTACGAAGAAGTGACTGTCCACTTTGTTTCTTACGCCAATTTGGTGCTGGATAAGAGAACAGCTCTATTGGGCAATCGGAATGAGGGCATACGCAAAACGTGACTGAGCCAACGAAGTTGATGGAGCCTTATTTGCTTTTCTAAAGCCGAGCACTTATTGTCAGATCCAAAATACGTCTACGGATGTCAACGTTAGTTATTCGTTGTTGGTAACCAACATGTGCTATACTTCTCAAACAACAATGATCGAATGCCTGTAAGCGTCTCAGATCATCAACTCTAAGAGGCCAAGTTTCACTAGCGTATAGTAAGACTGCGCGTACAAATGCATTATAAACACGACCTTTAAGGCAAAGTGAAATATTCGCGTTTTTCCATAAATGACGAAGGTTCGAGAAAGCTACTCTAGCTTTCGCGATCCGTATTCTCACCTCGTCGGACATATTGCCTACGTTATTGATAGAGCTCCCAAGATATATAAACCTGTCGACTATGACAAGATCTTCATTCTGCAGTCGCAACGTTGGAGTGAGTGATGGGTGATCCTGTAACAGTATCTTACATTTAGAGGGTGCGAATTTCATACCGAAAGACGGAACAACGTCTGTTAATCTATTTAAGGTGGTCTGGGCAGCATGCTGATTGTCGAATAATAGTACGATATCGTCCGCATAGTCAAGATAGACTAGTTTATCTCCCGGGAGAACTTCAACTCCAGCGTCCTGAATGTGTGGGAGAGTGTTGTTCATAATAGCATCGATTACAAAATTAAACAAAAATGGGGAAAGTGGACAACCTTGACGAACACCACTGCTGATTGTAAAGTTATGCGTTAATTCGTTGTAGACCTTAACGCGACCAGAAGTATTTGTATAGTGCTCGTATAATATTTAAAAAAATTGTGGGCACACTGCTTTTCGACAAGATATGGAATAAAACATTGCGATCCACCGAATCAAATGCACCCTTGAAGTCTAGAAAGACAGCTATTGTGGGACGGTGATATAAATATCTCTGTTCGAGAACTTGCCTTAACGTAAAAATATTATCTGTACAACCTCGTCCTGCGCGGAATCCGGCCTGTTCTTCTCTTGTTTGTGATTCACGTGAAGCGCTAAGACGACGTAGGATAATCGAAGCAAATAACCTTGATACGACCGGAGTCAAACTTATACCACGATGGTTATCGCACGAATTACGATTGCCTTTTTTGAAGATGGGAATGATGGTCGACTCATTCCAGTCAAGTGGTACGGTTTCCTCATTCCATATAGTATGAAAAAGTTTGGTCAACGCTCCTGAAATTATATCGCCACCATCCTTAAACAATCCCGGAAGCAAATCATCGGGGCCTGCGGCTTTGCGGCGCTTAAGAGATAGGATTGCATCGCGTACTTCTAACTCGGATGGTTCTTCGGGACTAACATTCCACACTGTTGATGCAGACATGCTTTCGGGAAGCGGAACTGACGCGGGTGGCCAAGAAAAT
Source organism: Eudiplozoon nipponicum (assembly GCA_029291075.1). NCBI lineage: Eukaryota > Metazoa > Platyhelminthes > Monogenea > Mazocraeidea > Diplozoidae > Eudiplozoon > Eudiplozoon nipponicum. The sequence continues at coordinate 47,886 of JAQBSW010003004.1, forward strand.
TGATCTCTAAAGTGTTCAGCCCACCTGTCAAGACGACTTATTTTATCGGTTATTAATTCGTTGTTACTATCATTTATAGTTTCGCTAACTTTTAACTTTCTCGGACCTGTTGTGCGTATAAGTTGGAACAAACAGCGACTATTACCTGACGCGAAAGCTACTTCCATTTCTTCAGCCTTTCTGCTCCAAAAGTTTTCGAGATCGCCTTTTAGACTGCGCTTAAGTTGGCGTCTTATATTGCGATGGGTATTATTATGAGTCGAGCCAGGTGGAATTTGGCGCCTTATTTCGAGTATCTCCATAGATTTTACAGAGAGCCAGTGATTATTTCTACGGGGGCCTGCAATGCCACATACAGTAGTACTTGCATTGTGCATAGTGGAACTTATCTTGGACCAAAGTATATTCGGATTTTCGCCATTCAGACCAGTTAGATTAGCCTTTAGAATATTTTCATAGTTTTGTCGGAAGGACGGTTCAAATTTGCCTTCATCAATTTGGGGTTTATTCGTAATTATTTTCCCGCAAAAATTTTAGAGCAAATCTACAACGGATAAGTGCATGGTCCTAGTCGGAATAAGTGTTCCAAAAAGACCGACAGTCCTGGATGTAACCACGCCATCTATATCTAATTGGTACATAATCTATTTGAGTCAAATGTTGTCCGGGTGCTGGAGGACGCCATGTAGCACAATGTCTAACACTACGTCAGAAGTTTTTACTAAAATAAAGTATGTTCAGCGCAGCTATCAAAACGCCGTTCACCATTATCGTTGCGAGTTGAGCGAAGAGTGTATCTTCCACCTATATGAAATTCTGTGTTACTTAAGCGCCCAACTTAAGCAATCATGTCACCCATAACCATAACTATATCTGAACTTTGTGCTTTACTTAGTAAGGAGCTTAATTCGGAGTAAAAAGCGTCCTTGCTTTCTTCTGTGCTGCAATCGGTAGGAGCATATGCAGATACAACGAAGAGGCAACGATGATAACGGTTTTTGCTTTGATTTTAGTAGATGTATTTAAACGTGCCGCACACAATCGACTATTTAAAGGGATCCATTCAATTAAGCAAGCTTCAGCTCGCGCGCTAAGGGCAATACCAACGCCCCATTTACCGGCTTGAGAGGACTCTGTGGAACCAGATGTTCGAAGCCAATAACGCGTAGATAGGGATGGTGCAACTAGTTCTGTAATACACGTAGGACCCTGTATTCTGGTTTCAGATACGCAACATATGTCGATTTCTAATTTATCCAACGTACGAGCAAGAGATTCTTGCTGTCCAAGTTGTTTTTATGTTCGCACATTAAATGCGCCTTCGTTAAAACCTAACTTAGGTTTAATGAATGATTGTCTACTAGAACCATTTTCGATATTTGGCAACCTGGTATTGGGCTCAGTGTTATGATCTAAACCAACCATATTTATAGTATCTAAATGAGTGTTCTTGTTAGATTGAGAAGAGGAAGGGGAAGAAAAGGAGGCAGTATCGGAGATAGAGTTGCCTGCAGTAGCCAGTTTTCGCTTATCCACCATGCGCAGCTCAGCAGATAAGGGACCCTCTTTATACTGCGCGACGGCCGATGCAGTATGTAATTATTGTAAGTTGTACTTGTCATGGTTATATGTGGACTGTTAAAGAACACTAGGTCGCCAATTCAAAGAGATGGTTTGTATTCGGAGTTTTCCTTCTCCTAGATAGTCTGCCAACCAAGGCTGATGAGCACTATCTGCCCAGATGCTAGTGGCCAAATTTTCCTTCAGCTGCCGAAACTTGCCCCTCACGTCTGGAACGCTTGCTCTCATTCCGTCACTACACATTTAACAAAAAGTTACAGTGCAGTTAGGCAAAACTCGAGGCTTCACATTAAACGGGATGATGTCTGTGTTTCTTTATGGCCCGGCAAGGTTCATGCTACCAATCCCGGGTTGACTAGCTTGAACCCGCCGGTCGTCAAGCCCTAATTTCTATGGCTACGGGCCACCATTCGCATTAGCTTGGTTGCGCTTATCTACTGCATGACTCAGCGGCTAAAGCGGCCATTTTATATTGTGCTCTGGTATATAAAGTATTGAATCATACTTTTTTGATCATATTTATTTGTGAGCGATTAAAGAGCACCAAATTGCCATTTTCGAGTTCTAATGGCTTTATTTAGAACAAGGATGCCCTTAGGCTACCAACAGTGGCACGCACTGACGCGTTTCGACCTTCCATGATCATCAGAGTACGACGGCAAACTGACAAGCGAGGATCAAACCGCATTACACACACACACACGCATATATATATATATATATATATATATATATATATATATATATATATATATATGTGTGTGTGTGTGTGTGTATAATTAGATATACGGCTCTCACCTCTAGTAGTCTCGAATACATTGTACTTGACTGTACTTGTTATGTTGGTCCACGACTGGTGTTTACTTCAAGCTCGCAAACTTGATTTAAAGAATTGTTACCACCATCCGCGCAATCAATTATTGTTTAATTGCCCTTAGGCTGTTGTGCACCATCTACACGTTGGTTCAATTTCAACAATCCTGCTCTTAGATTGCTTGCCAACGAAGGCTCGCGAGTACCAGCTGCCCAACGTTGCCGGGAATCGTAATTGTGCCTTTTTATGTTAGTATATGTACTTGTGCCTCGTGCAGTTGAGTGGATGGACGTTGGTTTCCAGAGGATATTTTAGACGTTTGCAATAATTATATTGAGTGATAGGAAAGCAGTTACGAGATCCACTTAAAACTGTGACAATATGCTAAGCAGTATCGTCGCGAAAAGAAATTTTTTTGTTTTAATAGTTCTTGCATATTACCCACATGAGCACATCCATTTGCTGATAGACTGCACATTAAATACTTGAAAATTTCCCAATTTCCAATATTTCTGGTCATGTTCATATATATGCATATGTAACCAATACCTACCATTATATTTTTCAGTGCATGTTTTCTGATGTTTTAAAAAATTATTCAACGTTTATTACAATAGCTTTGCATGAAATCTAATTCGATTATACATGCATCGTTTTTTCGATGATTGATTATTACTTATAGCATGTTTAAAACCGGAACCGTGTCATTCTGTATTTTAAAAAAATACAATGCAGCAGTTGCGTGTTTAAAAATTAATATTGAAATAATCTAATTAGATAGCACATGTTTAATGGTTAACGTCCGTCGATCCATCACATGTTGCTTCATAATCATATAGCTGACTCGTCTTCATAGTATGAATTGATATTGTGGGCCGTTTCCTTTCTACCAATGCGCCTAGTCAACTGCCTTCTTCAATTCATGACCACGTGCCATGAACAAATGACACTTTACTTTTTTTTACTTTACTGCGGCTGACTCCTTTTGGAGGATAAGCCGGCTCCACATTTCATGGAGTTTCTTGGGAATTCGGTACAAGTGGTGTCCCCTCACCACTCGTGAACAAATGACAGGATTTATTTTGTTTGAAGGTGTCGAGCACACTCTTGGTTTTCTTTTACTGCTTATTGACTTAACACACGTTGGCAAATATTGTACGAGCTCTGTGGATGATTTTGAAATTTCTGCCCAACCCAGTATGACGTCCAATTAAGAAAACTCAATACAGCATTAACAGAAGTCTCCTCCATGTCATTCACCAAAGTGAAGCAGAATAATAACTGAAGCGAAACCATTTCACGTCGTGGAAGCGGTCTGGTCCGTGGTCGCCACATCGGCACATTCCACATCGTAGCTGTCGACATCTGTTATAACGCTACAATTTTGTCTATCTTCCTATAGACGACTCGCTCCCATAGTCGGACATGTATACTATAGACTAATTGCGTTCTTGTATTTATCTAATTGTACCAACAGTGGAGAAACAGTCTATGGTATTAAGTCAGTCTATGTGGACGGGTCGGCTTTAGCATTACTGAGTAATTTGGGTTGGCTCAGCAATTGCTGACCGCGGCGGCTGACGAGGATTGTGCTCTCGGTCATCTACAAATCGATTCACTCTCTGTAATGTGAACTATGCATTTTTCAAACTTAATTGAAATCAACGTCATTCTGTCGCTCGCGGAAATGTCCATAATAACCAGGAAGTATAAAACACGATACTTCACATGTCTCTGTCGGACACCTTTTGATCATAAAAGGCCGCTGAGTGCCCATTTCGTCTATGATGGAGATAATCTCCTCCATTACTTAGGTGATTGCTTTCCTTAGCTTTTACTAGATCTCAGCCATTGATGACCGCGGCGGCTGACGAGGATTGTTCTCTCGGTCATTTACAAATCGATTCACTCTCTGTAATGTGAACTATACATTTTTCAAACTTAATTGAAATCAACGGCATTCTGACGCTCGCGGAAATGTCTATAATAGCCAGGAAGTATAAAACACGATACTTCACATGTCTCTGCCGGACACCTTTGATCATAAAATGCCGCTGAGTGCCCATTTCGTCTATGATGGGGATAATCTATCTCCATTACTTAGCTGATTGCTTTTCTTAGCTTTTACTAGGTCTCATGGAAACCTTTACAGTTTATGATGAAATCCATTTTCAGAACGGCTTTAACCATGTTTTTACTGTTTGGCAAGATCATTACGCAATAAATGGCTTCGAATTGCAGTGTAGCTTACTTAAAGTGAAATCATTAATAGATTCTGCACAGGACTTCCTATAAGTTGTACCTGCTGTCAATACCCATAAACGTGTAAGCGCTTTGCATAAAAATTGAATGTAGCACTTTTAAACTTTTACCTATATTATATTGCGTCAGCGGTTAGGATTAAATTATCTATTTGTCCAGCTTAGGAAAAATTCGTCAGTATTAGTTCAGGTGTCCAAATGTTTGGTTAAAAGTTAATCAATGTCTGTTTTTAAATTATTGTAGCAATATGATTGGTGTGCACAAAGGCTTAATTTTGATTTTCTATGTCCCTAATACCTGTGAGGTCTTTTTATAAATTCTTATTGTCTTCACGTTACACCTGAAGACTTCATGCACTAATTTTTCGGATGAAAATTTGTGATATTGCTATAAATAAAATTGATGATGTGTAAAATACTAATTTAAAAGGAAATTGCTTTAACTTTTGCCGTGTTTATTATCTTTATTGTGTTTCCCAATACCTTCAATAGTTTCATAGATGTCATTTTTTGCAACGGTGCGCATATTTTTGGTTTTGAACAACATTGATATAAGTGATGATTATTTACGTGCCTTCTCCTCATGATCAGTTTTTTGTCAAATGCGATGACTGAAATTGAGCATGTAGTATTTGTAGCAAGTTAGTCTTGAGCTATAACCATTACCAATCTAGTGACTGGCGAGACTTAATAATTCCATACATAAACGGAAAACTGCATCTCACTCATGGTGGGTTCCATGGGAGCCAATACCAATATGGCATAATCGACCGGACTAAATAATTTAACCCGTTAATTTGACTCTTGATTAGTGTTAGTACAATGTGCCGTGATCAAATGGCAATAATAATATCTGATCAAGAGATAGCTAGCTTATACAATTTAACAATAATTGATTGCTCGGGTGGTGGTAACAATTCTTTAGATCAAGTTTGCGAGCTTCAAGTAAACACCATTCCATTTGTATTTAATTAGTCGTCGAATAACATAACAGGCGGTAGTTTTGTTATGTTGTTTGACGACTAGGTAAATAAAATGGGATTGGTGTTTATCTCAAGCTCGCAAACTTGATTTAAAGATGGCTAGCTTACCTCCTGCGTTTCAAAGCATACTTTGTTCTGGTGAGCCAATATGCCAATCAATACCACCTACCTCCACTCCGGGGAATGTTATATTAAATTCAGCAAGATCTGCATCAACAACCTGATCAAACAGAGAAATAACATATTTGTTATACGCCGAAGCCAATTTCAAAAAGTTCAGGATTATCTTTACTATTGTGAATACAGATCGATCAATCATTTTAACAGGCTTCTAGCAATCGATGCATTTTGACCTGGATGTCATAAACTCTATGACTAATCAATCCAACCAATATCTGTGTCATATGAGTGAGAGCTGAATATCTAATTTTGCTTTCCCTTTATATGCATTGCGGTTTAATCCTCTCTATACATTTCCACGTCGTACTAAGATGGTGATCATGGAAAGTCGAAACGCGTCAGTACGTGTGACTGACGGTAAATTTTCTATGTTAAATGGGTTAAATACGATGGAATTGGTTTTTACTTAAAGCTCGCAAACTTGATTTAAAAAATTGGTACCAACACCCGCTAAATCATTGATTATTTAACTGTTCCATAAATCCTTTTCGTGCTAAGGGGATACAGTCGTTTTCGTAACCTCATCACTCACCGAATGAACGATGAAATATTCTTTAACTGCTCATGCATACCTGTGAACACAAGACTCAGTGAAGAATTAATTATTAAATACCGTTGTATTGTTGTTTACGATGATGCTTGTATTGACAAAATTTCTTTAACCAGTTACACTAAAATCTGTTATCATTTATATTGCTAACACATGCGAATTTAAGGGAAAGGAAAAATAGGTACGACTAGCCACTTTATCTTAGTTTTTAAGTAATTGATTTTCATACGTCTGAACTGATATTGTGGCTTGCTTGGCTTAATTATGAGCTGCCTCTGGAAAATTGTGTGAATGGTTCCCCTATACCATTCTGTCTTCGAGACTTCTTTTGTCATTTCAGTCAATTGTGATTTTCCTCGATGTTTTCCTCTGAAGTTATCAACCAATGCAGAATTTAAACTGCTTCCCTTTTTTCAGATAATTTTCACCAATTTTTGACGAGCAGTGCGTGTTTGGGCCATGCTATAAAAGCAGGCGTTTGACTCATGTTTGTGACAACCGTTTAAACCAGTTTCATATGCACCGAGTAGATTTTTTGCATCATTCACATAGTTAACATTATCTGCTTTTCGTGGTCTTCAACTTTTAGTAAGGATGCCTAACCTGTTTCACTCGTGTAATCTAAATAATAGCTATGCTGTTTTTAATTTGAAAGTTATCCATGGTTAATGAAACACGTTTGTTTGAAAAGCGCATGCCTTGTTACTTTTAAGCATGGGATTCTTTCAATTTCTATACTTCTGGATTGCAGATATTTTACACGGCAAAGGTTTTTATACTTTTACTATAATGTATACATTTTCTCTCTTATTTCTCATTTTTTTATGTTTCTTTGTTGTCTTGTGTACATGGCTAAAGTCTAGGAATATTTACTCGAAAATTCTGAAAGCTTTTTGTAGTCAGTGCTACTTTTGATTGTCTCCGTTCCACTTTTCCAGAGATAGGAAAGCTATGTGCACTTGTGTTTCTGCAATACTTTGAACTCCTGTCGTTTCTAGGTACATGATACGTTTGTCTCCTGGATTGATCGGTTCTAACTTTTCTCGTAACTCTTAGGCCATTCGCACGACGTGTACTATCCACTGAAAATGGTGGAGTTTCGATTATGGTAGATTAAATTACTAAGTTTCATGGCGTCATTTCTAGCTTTCAATACAAAACAATCGAATAAATCTGCGAAAACCTTGATTTAAATAATTGTTATCACCAAACGCGCAATCAATAATTGTATAATTGTTTAAATCTTCTATGCGATATCACTTCCTTATGTAACTTTGTGTCTGTTCTATAATGACAGATTTAAGGTGGCAAGTTGAAACTTTAGGTCAGAAGAGATGCCACATAGACTCAATCTGAAGGAGAGGCGAACAGAACATTTTGTGTAAAGGTAAAGTGTTTGTTGTTTATATCAGGCTCGTGTGCTTGATTTGAATGAACGTTTCTCTTTGTGTGAATAATAACAAAATGTTCTCTGTTATGATTTTTCAGTTTCCAAATTTGTCATTGAAATTTAAGAAAATCTATTACAGTACGCAATAATAAGGGAAACTAGTATTAGCGTCGTGTGGTTTGACCTAAGTTTTAGTATTTTGCCCGGTGAATTCCCTCGCAGTTATACCATACCGGATGTATAGAATTTTTAACAAGTCGATATATTGTATACAATTTTAATTTTTTTCACTTTCAAAGTATAAGTTGTCCTAGTTTAGTTTAATCTTTTTTTGCTTAGAGAATAATACACAATCATTCATAGGTAATTTCATGTTGCTTTTTGTTAGATTTGAACTCCAGCATACTTTATCAAGAGCTTTCTTTAAAATACCATGTTCACCGAAGCTAATGGATTTTAAATGTTATAGTTGCTATAATAAGCAAAACTTCCTTACGTTCAGGATGCAAGTTTTGAAGTTCTCTCGGATGGTAGATTAGTCGATCGTGACTATGCAGACGATATCGTACTATTATTCGAAATCGAGATTCTACTCAAGCCATCTTGAATATCTTAGGAGAGATTTTCCGTTTTTCACTATGAAATTCGCACTTTCTAAGTGCAAGGTACTTATAAAAGTTGACCTACCACTCACTCAGCGACTGCAGGTTGTAGATATGAACATAGCTGACAAGTTTACAGACCTTGACTACTCTATCAGTAACTCAGGTAATATGAATGATAAAGTGAGTATGCGAATCGCGAAGAATAGAGTAACTTTCCACCCTTCGCCGTTTATGTAGAAACGCTATTATTTCACCCTGCCTTTATGGTTTTGTATACAATGCATCTGTACACGCTGTTTAATTATACGCTATTGAGACTTGGTCCCTTACATTATGATGATTTCAGGTGCGTACATGCATTCGAGAAGCAGATCACATGTAGGTTACCACCAACAAATTATCAGCAATGACATCCGTGGGCTTATTTTAGTATCAGGCAACAAATGCTACTCGGTAGAAAGATTAATAAGGCTCCTTCACTTACGTTGTCTCAGTCACGTTTTGCGTATGCCCTCAATTCGGTTGCCATTAAAGCACTGTTCTCTTACCCAGCGCCAGATTAGCTTAAGAAACAAGATGAGCGGATTTGACATGACAGGAACAGATGAAGTCAACTAAATCCAAATTAGTTTGTGTAGGCCTCACTCGTCTGCCAGGATGTTCACGTGCGCATCATAGTCCTTGGTTGGAAACCCTTTTCCATATGTCATCGAGTTGAGCTCAGTGGCGGTTTTGTTACAGATATATAGAAGAATCATCGGGCTAACTTTCTTTTCTTCGTTGGGCACAGCTGTGGAAGGAAACTTTAGCCACTGGCATCTGGGATGATAGTGCTCATCAGCCTTGGTGAGCAGACTATCTAGAAGAAGGAAAACTGAATACAAACCATCAATAGGAATAGATCATCCATCTCATAAATCTCTAATAATTTGTACCTATATTAATTTTTTTGTTGTTATTCTTCTTATGATTGTATAACATTAATTACTAATAGCTTTTTTATTACTGTGTATGTTGATAACAATAATAATAATGGTGGTGATGATTTAGTTCCGTCTGTATGTATTATAAAGGCGTCCTCTAAATGTAAAATATATTTATAGACTAATCCACCTCAAATTTACGGTTTAGAAGTGAGCATTTGGACGTAGTTGACAGGTTCGCATATTTTAGTATCTTTATCAATAAAACGTAACATGAATGATGAGGTGAGTATGAGAATCGCGAAATTTTGAGTTACTTCTTCCTACCATTGCCATTATGGAAAATGCAGATACATCACTATTCCTTTAAGATTTGGTGCATAGTGCATCTGCATGTAGAGCTTTATTACATACTAGTGGGACATAGTCATTTAAGGTTGAAGATTGTTAACCCTTACAGACATTCGACCACTGTTTTTGTGAAGTATACGCTGATATCTTAATTAACTGTGAGGATTGGTCGTGTTTATGGTGCGATGCTAATAAAACCACAAGGTATCTGTATTTTCGATGTCGCCATGTCTTCAAGCTTGAGTGATCATAATGGTGTTGTGCAGTTTTTAACGAATTCGTTAACATAGAATATCTGGTGACATAAGACAGACCTCTTTCTGCCGAAACTTACAATCGGAGCAGCTTTTCGCAAAAATTATGCAAACCTTTTTTGATCGCTAATCTTTTTTGTACACAATAAAATTAAAAAGAGTTGTAGAACCTCTTTTATGTATCGGGGGCTTCCGAGATAATCCACTTAAGCTGCCAGCCCCGCAGTGGCGTTGGCGATCGATGTTTTCGCTCTATTTGACTAAGGTCATTACGAGCTGATCGTCAGAATTTGTTGCTCAACAGCAAAGCTTATCAGGCGAGCAGTTCTATTTGGCAGCACTTTAATTTTCATCATCATAATCATGCGCAATCATACAAAAGCCAATAATACCTAATGCTTCAGTGCCATATAACCATAAGAAGCGAAATTAAAAATGATAATTTTTTTTATAAACACCGACAAAAATAATAATTCAGGCGTACAAAATATGAGAAAGAGGGAGAGCCTGGTCACTGAGTGTATTTATCTGCGTAACTAACAGATGTGAGGAAAACTAAACCACGATACAGCGCCAGTATGGCCAATTAAGCTATAGGGCAAGGCAGCATCAGTAATGCTCCTTAATTACCGATTCTTGTTTTGGTTAGGGAATTGTTTGAGAAGGTCAATTAAAAATGTTTTGATGAAAATCCTGTTAACGGTTGGAACCAAGGATGAGGTAGACCAACCATCATGTTAGACGCCAATTCAGTCACTTGGCCACGCGACACTAAGAGGCATTTAGTAAAAATCTCTGTGTGTCTAGTTGAAAACAGGGTCCACTATAGAAGCCAGAGTACTTTGCGTTATTGGTATTGACTCATCTGGATACCACCGTGATGATTCCTATCTCCGTATTTGCATGATGGCATATATTAAAGTTGTATTTGACATATGCTTACGAGTAAATAGGCTAAATTTACATCCATGTGTACGTTTGGTTTGGCCATTTTGTATACATTTGAAATTTGAACTGGGAAATAAGTCGTGTACTCAAACATCAATCTATCACAAAGCAAGCATGCACAACAGTTTTAACAAGCTGCTTTCATTTCGCCAGCATTCAGCTTCACTTTGCTATCTTGTAGTCAATTTTTGCTTAGTAAAAAACGTAGAGAAATTTGTCAGTATTCTTTTTAAGAGGGGACGCACTATGAAAATTATTTACTTCAAGAATTAAAAAGCTGTGATTTCTCACATGCCTAACTCAAAACGGATGTTCGTCTATACAAAACTCCTGATACACATGAATCTGCAGGATAAACTCCCTTTAATCGAACAGTACATCATTGTTTATTCATTCATAAGTAGTAGCTAGTCAATGTTTATTGTAGTCCGATTGCTGCTAAAGAGAATTAAGGAGCCTTGTTTACACAATACAGCAAGCAAAATAAAATGTTTCTGCAATAGTTGAACACAGATTATAAAAGTCACTTTAAATTATGCGGCTCTCAAAATTTTTTTCAAAAAACAGTATTGTTATGTACAGTACGAGCTGTTATATGCAACTTAGCTAAATAGGGAAGTTTTTATTACATAATTTGAATATAAATTGGTGAATCGTTTACGCGTGTGTGCTTCCTCTTCGTTGTTTAATTTTTTTTCTCACGCGTTATTCCCCTTTTACAACATCCACTCTAAATTATTAGATATTACAGCAATGGTAGAATGACCCTTGACGAGTCTAATGTGAAAAACCATCATCCCGTTTCGTTTGATGTCTCGAGTTAACTGTTATTACGCTGTAAAATTTAGTGTTAAATGAGTACTGACGGAAAAAGTGTATGCATGTACCGTCCTATTCACCCGCATAACTCATCCAAATATATAGTGAATGAAAGGGCGTAATACCGACTCCTACTGATGAGTCGCCAGTAAGCACGAAACAAATGTGCACATGAGATTATACTTTCCGTTCATGCCGTATTTGGTTTATCCTTCTGGTCACAACTGAACTAATTTGTTACTAGGTTCGCAAAGCCTAATACATACCTGCATATATATTAGTTCTTCGCAACAAACAGTATTTGACTGTAATATATTGAATTGAATGATGTCATACTTACCGCGAAATGTGATAACTGATATCGATGAAGGCCAGAGTGTATGGTTTAACTGGAGTAACAGGTGTTGGAAATTGTTGTAATTCTCAATTTGGGTGAACTTTAGCATAAATTTATATCCATCAGGTTGGTATCATGTACTGACTCGGAAACCGTAGTGTTAGTATCCGGTACTCATCGATTTCAAAAAAGGCATCAGTTACTAACACAATAGCCATAGTGTTAGTATCCTTTACAGACTCGGTATAAATATTATAAATTGTGAGTTAGCATTGAAGTCGCATTGTCGTTGACTTTAGATTATGTTAGCTTCACAATTACATGTTTGCACATTCGTCTAGGAGATTGTACCGTCCTATTATTCCACATTCTTCTACCGAATATATAGTGGTTAAAGGGCGTAATACCGGCTCCTACTGATGAGTCGCCAGTAAGCACGAAACAAATGTGCACGAGACTATACTTTCCGTTCATGCTGCCTTTGGGTTATCCTTCTGGTCACAACTGAACTAATTTTGTTACTAGATCCGCAACAGCTAATAAACAATTACATAGTTGAGTGCATGCTTATCAGTTTCGATGGAAAATTTTTATCTGAATAAGATTAATTGATCACCGTGACCACTATATTTACAGTTCCTAAGCCCTGTTTGGCAAACTAAGTGAAGGACACGTTTGCATACAGATCATCTGCCCTAGGAGTGGTCGACCCGTTGTTCTTATAATGCTTTCCTATCAGCATGGATGACACAAGCAATTAGGAATTTATACTGTGTCTGTTGTCCGGATATATGTTGGCGTTATATACTTACTTTTACTTTTACTTTACTGCGGCTGACTCCTTTTGGAGGATAAGCCGGCTCCATAGAAATCCCGGATTATACCTCTCCATGCCGGGCGGTTGGCAGCCATTTCGGAACATCAAACATTCCAACACCCGAAATAAATAGGTGTATTCGCGCTGATACAGAGCGCGTCGCTTGCCGGGGACGCCGTAGCATGAACGGTATTTGTGACATTTCATGGAGTCTCTTGGGAATTTGGTACAAGTGATGTCCCCTCACCACTCGGCTTTTTGATCGAGGACGCACCTCTAGCCTTTGCACATCCAAGCGCAGGCTGCAAGGCAGCAGTAAGTTGCATGGTTGCCGGTGGCTGTTGAGAGCTCATTCGCCATTCGGAAGTACGGGGTACTGTCCAGGAGTCCATGTAATCCTGTGGCTGTTGAACCCTTTTGTGGCGGGGAACACACGCCGAGTCATGGTGCCGTCGTCGGGCTCATGTGGTATTTTGTAGGAGATCCGATTGCCAGTCGGAAATCCACCACGCCCTGGTGACACCACCGCCATAGCCCCGTTAGCCCATGTACGATCGGCCATCGAGACATGGTTGACACCGTCGTACCACGTTGAGGAGGGGATGGCCTTTACGACGGTTGGCGTTATATGCTGAGGCATAATGGGTGGATAGACGCAAGCAGACCATTGGAGACGAATTCCGTTCGAGTTTTGTTTATTCTCCTTCAAATTAATTCTATTCCAAATCTAACACTAACGATATTGCAGAAGCTATAAATATGTTAATCAAAGCACTGATTACAGTGCAGGGTTGTTGTTTAACGCCAACGTATTTCATGTGCAAGCATTGCAAAAAAATTGAACAACAACGAGATCTACCACGTACGTTGAGAAATCAGAGATTGATAAGTGTTGCGTAAACGAACCTAGACTGCAGGATTCTACAAGTACCATGGAACTGGAGGCACCATACTTATGTATGATTTGTTTTCGTACATCTGGTTACAGGGAATTTTCGCAAGTCGGACAATGTGGTTCGGTAATGTTCATGATCTGACGCTTAAAGACTTTCACTAAAACCGGAGCTCGAAGCCTCAATTAACGTTGCCTTTTCGTCGTATTTGCATGTTTCCACCGATTACAGCAAAAACAACAATGAAACTTTCTACTCCGTCTTAGGTCCTATTTTAAGTAGAGCAAGAAATGTAGATGTAGTTTCGGTTATGAATGAAATACGCGCTCATCCATGACGCTGAATCGAAACAGATTTTATCTAGGAGCCAGATACACTTTAGACTCAATGCGCAATGATGAAGGTTGTTGTATCACTATGCGAAACAAAGATTATAATTGAGTAGAACAACGGCGTTGTGCTACTTGGAGTCCTCCAGATCCGGAAAACTGAAAACTCAAATAGTTAATATAGCAATTAGCTATAGATAGTTGCATCCAGGGCTATCGTTTATTTTTGAAGAAGTATTCTGTCTCAAAACATTTATTATCATTTGTTGTCGTAGATTTTTACTTACTTTTCCCGAAAAGACAAAAGAAGTAGGTATAGGAAAATTCAAACAGCTGTTTTTCCAACAAAATATGATGTTTTCCTATATTCGATGTTACTTAATGTCGAAAATTTGATCTTACTCTGGACGAGGATAGGATCCGCTATGCATTATAGGTTTCCGTAGAATTAGTCATTGGTTATCATATCTGTACGCATTATTATACACAAGCTGGTGGCATCAGTTTTTAGCATAAATACTGTACGTCAAGGATGCATACTTTCTCCATGTCTGCGTAATCTTGTGATAACTGTCCTTATGAACTATGCTCTTCCATACGCCTTGGATGCAGGCGTTGAAGTTCTCCTCGGTGTTAGATTTCATTATGAGAATACAGACATTTTGCCCAAGCCTCGTTGTATAAATTAACAGTTGTATGAAAGTCACTCTTTCTAAATATAAAGTACTTCCGAGGAATCATCTACTACTAACTTCAGCTCTGCTACTATGAGATGTTGATCTGGTCGTAGTTGACAACTCTTTATATCTTGTTAGCTGTATGAATAACTCAGGCAATGTGATTGATACGGTGAATATGAATATTGCGAAAATTAGAGAATCTTTCTCCAAATTTCACCATTTCTGGAGAAACGCAAATGTCTCGTGTATACAATGCATTTGTGCTTGTGGTTTTACTATACGCTATTGAAACTTCGTTATTTAAAATTTAAGATCTTGGACATACACATTCATTTGAATACCGTTATATGAGAAGCATAGCCCACATTAGTTACAAGCGACGAATGAGTAACACTGGCATTCGTTGATGTATGTTTCTGGCGGCAAACATGTGCTCCTAATCAGACAAGTTTTAATGCTGCAGCAGTAGTCCCGTTTTATTTATGCATTTAATTCGGTTTCCAAATTAGGCATTTATAACTCAACCAGTGTCACGTTGACGTAAGAAATAGGATGAAAGTATTGGGATATGGCAGAATCAGTTAAAGATAATTAAAGAATTGGGCAGTATAAAGTCCGTTAATGTACCAGGATGGGGGTCACGTTCACACAGTTCCTGGCCGGAAACTGTATGAAGTGGCGTCGAATCGAGATCAGTATCAACTTTGAAGGAATTTCTTTGTTGCGAACCTGGATTAATTGAAATTACCTGATCTGCGTTTTGACTAACGCAGCTTTCATTGTTCGTGTAATTTTCTTTTGGCAAGATATTTCAGTCTATCTTACCGTAGGCCTTCATCAGTTGCTTCATTTGTTTCGTGAAATGCAACTGATGAAGGCCTACGGCAAGATAGGTCGAAATATCTTGCCAAAAGAAAATTACTAGAACAATGAAAGCTTCGTTAGTCAAAACGCAGATCAGGTAATTTCAGCATCAACCTTGTTGCATATTTCTGGTATATTAACTTACTCTACATAGTTGGGCAGAGTAAACGGCGAATTTCAGTCGTTTTTAAGGCGCGATGCAGGAAAACCATATTACAAGGAATATCCGAACTTGAAACTGAATTGGTAAAATGATTGGCTGACTTCTTGAAACTAATGAAAAATCATTTATCCATATAAAGTAAAAGATTCACATAAATTTGTTACAAGTCGTTGGATTTGTTAGTTTGATGTTGGGTGATTATTTAGTAATTAAGTCTGGCTTTGTTAGTGTGCATCCCTGTATAGAATCGATTCCAATAAATCGACGTGTGGTGAGGGGACACCACTTGTACCAAATTCCCAAAAAACTCCATGAAATGTCACAAATACCGTTCATGCTACGGCGTCCCCGGCAAGCGACGCGCTCTGTATCAGCGCGAAAACACCTATTTATTTCGGGTGTTGGAATGTTCGATGTTCCGAAATGGCTGCCAACCGCCCGGCATGGAGAGGTATAATCCGGGATTTCTATGGAGCCGGCTTATCCTCCAAAAGGAGTCAGCCGCAGTAAAGTAAAGTAATAAATCGACGCTGTCCGAAACTGTTCAACCAAGGAGCAGTTTGTTCGTGTATTGGCTTTACTGTGGGGCTCTACAGTCCCCGTGCAAAACTGATTATTTACGTTTCTTATTTTCTGAACATTTTGTATTGATATATGTAGTTTACTATTTTTATTGACCATTTTTCCTATTTTAACTAATAATTGTTCGTTTTATTCTTATAGTAAGTAAGTTGATATGATGGAACTGGAGCGCTACTGTCCCCGTAAATTTATCCATAAAAATCATATCGAGTAATATGTGCTTCTTGCATTGGCGCAATAAATCCTACAAGGATTACCTTTAAATGAGACAAAGCATAATGGTTTTGTGTCGGAGCTAGGTTGCCTCATGATGAGGCTGTCAAGTGATTAGCTTTCACCATCTTCAGTTATTAACATATAGGTGTATATTAGTCGTGGTAGATTTGCGTTTTTCGTTTATTTTTATTAATTATGGTAGCATATGAGTTGGTTATACTTATTTTGTATTTTGTGAATATATATATATATATATATATATATATATATAAATCAATGATTTATAAAACAGACATTTATCTAAATTGTACTAGAATGTGTAAAAGAACGGTATAATATTTCGAATTTAATTTATCAGTGACCTTCCAGCCATTTTGTCCCTATAAACTGTAGGACATTTAAAGATTAAAAATGTATTTTTTTATTATTAATTTATTTGTTATTCAATCAAACGTCACATCAGTCAAATTGGATTTCTCAGGAATTATTATTTGCAATCTCTGCAAGCTGCCTCAGTAACGATTGCTATTTTATTTCTTGTTGTGTCAACATATGTAAGCCGTAGGCCTTAGTGGCTTGAAATGCGTTTGGCATCAAATGTGAAAGTTGTAGTTCGCATTCTATCGGTCTTTTGTCTATTTTTGAATAACATTTACGGTGGTTTAGGTCAAATTAGGGTCATTGATTTTGAAAAACTGCAGCAATTTATAGTATGAGAGAAGTTCCTGATTAGTGTTTTATGCTTTCAAATGCATAGTTGTAGCCACAAAATAACTAAATGAATTGAATTTACGCATTGATAGCATGACGATTTGTCGCATGAAACTGGCACAGCATTCCGGTATTGCGCACAAATTTTTACTTGGTTATATATATATATATATATATATATATATATATATATATATAATGGACAATTGAGTTTTAATGTACTGCAAAAATCGGCTATACAGCTACCTTACTGTTTTTGCTGTATCGCGTCATAAACACGACCAAACATTATCATTTCTGCCAAGATAAGAATATAAATATTAAGATTTTACTAGAAAACTGCTGCATGATTGCTTCTGAGCACACCGCAAAGAGTTTCTATGTTGCGCTTGTGGGCTTCAGCTTGTTGTAGCTACCAAAATACGCAAGCTTGACAACTAGGATTGAATTATCACTTTGCAAATGCAGGGTTGAATTTTGTGACGGATGAGAGTGCGAATTCTATACCGATATACGTAAAGATGACTGATAATCTATTCAGGATGGTTTGGATGCATACTCGGCATCAATACCTCAATTCTTTATGGTCTATATGAATCCACAGCTGTCCGGGAGTTTTTACTTACCAGGTATAATCTGTCGTCTCTTAGAGTAAAATTTCAGGCTTGAAAATTGTGGAGCACTTGCAAACCATCCCGATAATGGTAGCATGTATTGTTTGAACTAAATGGTTACAGTCACCATTCTGAATCATGTGAAGTCTCGAATTCGCAATATCACATATGTCAGCATTCCCTCTTTTATCTCATTTTGTAATATATTTCGGTATGAACTGTATAATTCCAAACGTTCAGGATGCAGGTGTCGAAGTTCTCAACAGTGGTATATAATTGTTGATCTTCACCATACGGACGATATTGTATTATTATTCGACAACTGTGGTTCGTTCCATACCACCTTGAATAAATTAATACTTGTTTTTTGTTATAGAATTTGCGCCCTCAAGATCTAGGATACCTCTCCAGGATCACATGTCACTCACTTCAGCTCTGCAACTGCAACGTAAGGATTCCATCGTAATTGACGACCTTGCATACATTGCTAGCTGTAACAGGCCGCGGTCCACCTACGCAACATAGTTCTTATTTGGAAGTTATTGCGTGATATGGCATCGAATCGAATTCAGAAGCGATTTTGTTGTAGATTGCTAGTAGAATGTTAATTTTCTCCTATTTGGATATTGATATTTGGTCGTGTTTTTGACACGATCAAGTGCAGGTTGCAAAGAAGTTGTATGGCCGATGTTGCCTTGTCTTAAAACTGGCTTAATCGTATTTTTGTATGTTGAGCTCTCGGTTACTTTAATTCGCTGTGCTACGAAGTCAAGTATCTCTGTAGAAAGTGTCCGTGCTGTCGTCTTTGCTGAAATCGTCGACAGCCTAGGCTGATTCAATGAAAAGGCGCAAGTGTTTAAGGTTTCTGTCATTGAAAATGGTCGATGTCTTGAAGTGTGTTGCAAAAGTCTGCAGTTCGCAGGGATAAATTCATTTAAACAAGCTTTATCTCGTAAGCTTATAAAAGTACGGCCTCATTGTTGTCGGGTTTGAAAGAATTTCAAAGCCAACAACTCGTAATGCACAGAAATACATAGGTTATTGGTAACTTTTGTTTCTATGTCATATAATCGTTAAAAAATTGACAACAAAAACCACAAGAAAAATTTAAAAAGGGATAATAATAGCAAAAATAATAATTTAGGCATGTGGGAGAGGATCTAAATAATATTGGTATTTACCTAGATATTATACAAAAGTGAGGCAAACTTAACCTTTACACAACACAATTTGACCAAGTCAGTTTTTAGACGAGGCAACATCAGAAGTGCAACTTCCTTGGAGTTTTCACAATCCAGAAATACGTCTATTGATTTCATCGTTAGTTATTCGTTGCTGGTAACCTACTTGTGCAAGGCTCCTCAATCAACGGTGATCTAATATCTGTACAAGTTTAAAATCATTAACTTTATGGGGTCAGGTGTTCCAAAGCGAACGACAAACCTTCATGCAACAACACCATTTATTGTATTATCTGTTTCAGTCTGTCGTCTATAATCAAGGTTGCGAACTTGACATAAACACCTGACCAATTAAGAAATTACATTTAGTTATTATAAACTAAGAATTGTATAGTGTAGAAAAGGCAATTCATTCAGTAGACCGGTTTCGTCCTTATTTGGAACTCATTACTTACTGGCCAGAATTTGCCGCGGACAAGGCTCCAATCTGGGCACGTCTGTTTTGGAATCTGGTGCTCTCACCACTGAGTCACTCTGCCGCTCACTAAACCCAATTTTCAGTCATACTAACTAATTTAACTCGGTTAGTTTTTTTTCTTTTTAACGTGGAGCTCATATGGCATCCATTTAGACCCAAAGTTGTCCGTCGTCCGGAGTCTGAAAGAAGCCATATGGCGCAATGTCCTAAGTTTGTGCTGTTTATGTATTATTTGTTCCGCGCAGTTATCCAACTTTCGTGCACTATTGTCGTTGCGCATTGAGCTTAAAATGTATTGCCACCTAAATTAAATTCTATATTACGTAATCAATAGACGTTTGCATTCATGTCCCTCATAACCAAGACTATATCTGTACTTCTTGCCCTACTTAGTAAAAGGCTTAGGTCGGATTAAAAAGTGCTGCAGTCGGTGGGAACATGCAGGTACAACGAAAGCGCATCTTTTTTAAAGGTTTCTTGCATTGGTTTTAGTAGATGTATTTAAGCGTGCAGCACAAATTGGACTGTTCGTAGATATCCATTTCGTTAAACAAGCTACATTTTCCGGCTTCAGCTAACTCTTTGGAACCAGAAGTTCGAAGCCAATAACGCGTAGATAAGAATGATGCACTCAATTCTGTAATGCTCGTAGTATCCTGTATTCTGGTTTCAAATACACAACATATTGATATCTTAATTATCCAACGTACGTGTGAGAGCTTCTCGTTGTCCAGCTTGGTTTAATGTTTGCACATTCAATGCGCTGACGTTAATACTTTGCCTAGGTTTAATGGGTGGTAATTCACTTGAATATTTTTCGATATTTTACATTCCCTTATTTGTTCCTAGTGGTATAATCAACATCCACCATCTTCATATACAATTAAACACTCAAAGATTTCGCGTGTGGTGCTAGCAATTGTTTAAATCAAGCTTTCGAGCTTGAAGTAAACACTGATCCCATTGTATTTAACCAGTCGTCGAAGAAAGTGACTGACTGTAGTTTTGCTGTGCTGTTCGACGACTGGTTAAATACAATGGGATTGGTGTTTATTTTAAGCTCGCAAGCTAGATTTAAAGAACCCATCATATTCATAGCATCTAAAAGTCTTAGTTAGGTTTAGAAGGGAAAAGAGATTGTAAATAGTCAGAATAGGAGTTGAAGGTGTTTCCAGCAACTAAATTTCGCTTATCCACCCTACACGACTCAGCAGATATGGCAACCCTTTTTATCCTGTGCGACGGCTGGTACTATATGGATACATTATATTTCATATTGTTCATGCTAGATTGTGCTTTGGATAAGAAAATTAAGTCATCTGTCCCTATTGGTGATGATTTTTGTTCAATGTTATCCCCTTCCTAATTAGTTTGCCAACCACTACTGACGAACACAGTGGTGAGGGGACAACACTTGTACCAAATTCCCAAGAAACTCCATCAATGGAGCCGGCTTATCCTCCAAAAGGAGTCAGCCGCAGTAAAAAAAGCACTATCTGCCCAAACAAATAAGTTTACTTCAGCAGCTGAAACTTGCTCTTCGAGTTTGGCGCGCTATCTTTTATTCTGTAAATGCATATTTCGAAATAGCTCCTACAGCGCGGCTAAGCTAAACCAGTGGATTCACTTGAAACGGGATGGTAAACGTGTAACTTTGGTCCGGGCAAGGTTCTTGCTTCCGTTACCGGGCTGACCAACAAGTGTCCTTTGGTCGTCAGGGTGGTAATTTTTTCGGTTACGGGCCATACATGTGCTTCATGGCAGAATTTGAAACATGAACAAATTGTACAGCCTTCGAAAATGCAAACTATTTTTGTTTCGATTTTGTCTCGCATGCTAAGTTAAACTCAATTTGCATTCGTTTCACTTGTGTGTTTGCTTAATGTACCTTTTTTTTAAATCTTCATGTTATATATATGTTTATGGTTTTTTGCTTAACATAAGCAAGCATTTGATGTTGTTATCCTATCTTGAACTTAATTTATTTTTTATATGGCTTGATAGAAGTTATTTAACTTCTGGTATTTGCTATTGCCTATATTTGCATGTAATGCATATCTCATTGATGGCATGCTTCTTCGGTCTTGTCCATTCTGTTTTTACGTCATAATCGTGTTGTGTGAATACCTTTATATTGTCATTATGATAACTTATAGTCGTGAGGTTTATCTGGCATCACCGCTAAAGTAAACCTTTTCCTTGTTTGAATTATTTCATCTATATACTATTAAAATTAATTTTCCTTATATTTTCAGTTCATGCATTTATGTATAAACGCATGAAACTTAAAATGGGTCTTTTTTTATTTGACTAGAAAGACCTAGGAGGTAAAAAAAGAAGCGTTCGCATCAGATACCAGCCGATTTTGTTTCTAACGTATTCGAGCAACAGATGCTAAAATTAAAAGTTGGCAAAAAACGTTTGCAATAGTAATCCAACGAAGGATGAAATGATTCTTCTTGATAGATAAGGTTAACACTTCAAAGTTCAATTATTTTTGGCGATAACATCAGTCACGATCATTGTGAGGATACCCGTGGTGACAACGTCGAACACTGAACTACCATCAGAGTTATAAATAAAAAATTAAAGCTCAGCTCTTAAAAATAGCCACTCTACGCCACGATTATTTGCTTCCGATCGTATTTAAGGAGGGTGTTCATATGGGACTTTGACTAGTCTGTTTTATACTATATAAAATAAGGAGACAGTGCGGAATGCTTGGGGTGTATTCACCATTCTATCTGAAAAATGGCGATCATAATTCGTTCGATAACCTATGTGCTATAAACGTGACTCCATTCGTATCTAGGTTATTTGCTTCAATTTTCTTTCGTAATCTTTGCGCTTTGCGTGAATCACATACTAGAAACGCAAAGGTACGATTCTGTTCAGGATTTGCTTGTATAGATAATATCTTTATTTTAGGGCACGTTCTTATAAAAATATAGGTTTATTGCCGTCCTTGAATACCCATCTTTATAGACTTAAAGAGTGCATTTGACTCAGTTGATCGCAATGTTTTATCCGATATTTTGTCGGAAAGTAGTCCACCAAAGTTGTAAATATCATACTCGCTCTCGACAAAAACACTGGTTGTGTTAAGGACTACAGCGAATTAACACAACTTTATTACTAGAAGTAGTCTTCGTCGAGGCTGTACATTTTCACATTTTTTGCTCAATTTTGTAATAGATGCTGTTATGAATAATATATTTCACACGTTCAGGATACAGATGACGAAATTCTCCGTAGCGGTAGATTAGTCGATCTTGATTATGTTGACGCTAATGTATTATTATTCGACAGCCGATATTCTGCTCAGGTCACCTTAATCGGATGAAATTCGCACTCTAGCTGTAAGATAATGCCAGCACTCACTTCAACTCTGCAGTTGCAACGTAAAATTTCGGTCGTGGTTCACGAGCTTGAATATTTTTGTAGCCGTTACGAGCTAGACCTCACATTTTCATAACTGGAAACCTTTGTCGATGTGGCAGCTAATCTAGCTCAGAATCGATATTGTTGCAGATTTCCTGTAGCATCTAAACATTTTTATTTTGGTAGAGTCAACGAGAAGATCTGGACTCATTTATGACGCGATACACTGAAAACCGCGTGGAAGCTGTATTGCCACTTTTTGCAGTGCATTCATACCGAATTGGTTATAATTATACGTGAAGAGTTCTAGGTTGCCTCATTTCTGTGTGTTGTCTAGATATTTATTTTCGGCTGAACCAGATCCTCATCTTCATAAAACACTTTATTATATTTAATTCCAATTAATTTTTTCTCGCGTAAATAGATTATATAAGTGAGATTCTTCTATAGGTTAACCAGTCATTTCTTTCAACCATGCGGCTACATAGTGAAGAATCGCTAACAATTGAAATGTTTACGTTTCTAGTTAAATGTACCAAAACTTTAGACTATATGAGAATTTAGAAAACTCCATCTAACATGTGAAGGTTGGTGAGAAACAACCACCGCTGTTTGAGAAGCATTGTATATACATGTTGCAAACAACGAATCAGAAACACTGACATTCGTAGACGTATGTTTGGAGCAACCAAAATATGATCCTTATTAGATAAGAAAGTAAGGTTCCATCATCTGCGCTGGCTCCGTCACAGTTTGCGCGTGCCCTCAATTCGATTCCAAAGTTTGGCGTCATCTCAGCTAGAAGCAGATTCGTGTAAGAAGCAAGGTGGATAGATTTTGATGTGGTAGAAACAGTTAAAGTCAACTATGTTCAAATTGAGTTGTACAGGACCCGATCGTCTGCCTGTATAGGTTCTACACACTCATAATAGTTATATCTTGGTAACCCTGTGCGATATGGCATCGAGTTGCAGATTTCTAGTAGAATCATCGTCGTAACTTTCCTTTCTTAATTGGACAGAGTAAGTTGCGATTTGCGCTCCTATTTATGACGTGATACAGAGAATATCGCAAGGCGGCTATATTGCTAGGTAAATATACTTAAATTAGCTTTATCCTACTGCCCATAATCCACTCCTTGTGTCTAAATTAATATTTTGAAATTATTATTCCTGGCTTTTTTATTTTCGTATTTTAAGTTTTATCGTTGAAGTCTTTATATGGACTTAATACAATTACTGCTCAAATATACACTTTCGTATTGAAGATTGTACCTGTCAAACGCCCGCGCAGACAACGTTCGTTTGACTATGTAGTTATTAACCACAGATGGCATGGTTGCATACAAACCACAGAATCTAGCCACTGACTGAGTTGCGAGTTAGTCTAAAAGGGTACTATCAAACTCTTGCAGCTTTGTTTTTAATGACGGCCTAAATTAGCTGGTCGCAATGGCGAGAATAAATGCCTTCCGGAAGCCGTTTTCTGGATCGTCTGAGTTTGTGCCCATCTCCGAACGTATGCTCTGCTCAACAGCTTGAAACGTGTATCTCGACACCATCAAAGTTAAACATACTGCACATAACGTTAAATCACAAACGTAGCAAAGCTGCAAGTCCCCAAAATTCGACTACGAATATTTGTTTCTGTCGATTGTGACTTTTGTTGTGTGATGTCTAATTTATTTAGTACTACATGGAGCAATACACTAATTATTTTAACTCTCGTGAAGTAAATATCATTGTGTTTGATGGATTTGACCGTATTTCAATAAATCTTTTAGATTCTTTTAAGGAAGTATAAAGGATCAACGAGTTCGGTTTCGACCTGGAGGGTGTTTTAAACATGATATTTTTACTTGAAGACATATTCTTGAGTAAACTCAACAACAGTAACAACAGTTTCTCTCACTTTCAAGGATGCATTTCATTCGGTGGGTATGAACGACTGTATATTTTATGCAAATACTGTTGTCACGCTAAATGTGTAATTTATGTAAGAACTCTGCAACACTACCACTTTTGATTTACTCGGGTCTGCAATGAAATCTCATTCAAATTTTGTCAGCTGCGCACACACCATTTATGTTCAACTATATGATAGATACTATTATGATTTGTTCTATTTCCGAAAAAATCCGCAAATGTAAATTTTGGTTAACGTTGGCTGTATTTCTTTTTAATCGATAGCCCAGATTTTGTCTATGTCATCACAAATAGATCTGCAGTCGTCACTCCAAGTTGCAGTAGGAAATGTGCGCGGCTTTAAATGTTAGCATACTTCAGAATAATCCGTATCTCACTTCATATCTTTGGCTTATAGAAAAAGTTTCGACGTAGTTGACAATAGACGGAGATGGCGAAGTAATATTTTTAATTCCAAATGCAATTTGTTGAAACCTAGAAGTTATAAACCAATTAAACGAACATTGGTTGCGCAGGTGGTGATAACAATTATTATAATCAAGATTGCGATCTTGATATAAACACCTGACCCGTTAATTACTTACATATGTCAGTATAAACTAAGAATTGTATAGTGCAGAAAAGGCAATTCATCCAGTAGACCGGTTTTGTTCTTATTGGGAACTCATCATGTACTGGCCAGAATTTGCCGCGGACAGGACTCGAACCTGGGCGTCGAAGCTGGAATCTGGTGCTTTCACGCTACCGCTGTGTAGTGTGCGAGCGGGATGTCTGGTTGGAACACCAGATTCCGCTGCAGTGTGCCCGAATTCAGTCTAATCACAACAGAGGTAATAAGTAATGAAGTTCCAATAGAACCGGTCTACTGGATGAAATGCCTTTTCTGCACTATACAATTCTTAGTTTATACTGACATATGTAAGTGATTAACGGGTCAGGTGTTTATATCAAGATCGAAATCTTGATTATAATAAAAGTTATAAACCATATAGATTGAAGTTGAGTGATTATTAATAGTCACCTAATATAAAACTACCTACTTATATGATGATTAAATAGCATAAATCGGAGAGATGATCATTGAAGCTGTCCAAATTCAGTTTGGTAGAACAGGGCCAGTTTGTCTTATAAGGTGGAGTCCTCGTATTAGTTATAATTATTGACTGAAAATCCTGTGCGATGTGGTATCGAATCCGGCTTGGTGGCGATATTGTAGAATTTTTTCTTGTTGAGTTGTCTTAATCGTTTGCATTTTAGTGGAAAACTTACCAAAGAGATATTGTCGTGTTATGAAGCGATACTGTTCAAACCACAAAAGAAGTTGTTTTCCGATTTCGAATTGCTTTAAAGTTTATTTGGCATAGTTGGTTTTATAGACGCTTGGGTGACCTCGTTTCAGTTTTTTAAAGGTTATATTTCATTTTAAGTTAGATCCACTTCTTTCTTTTAGACTACTTTCCCCTCTTCATGTGCTTTTGGGCATTTGAACAATTTAAGATTATTTTCTTTTATGCTCTTCGTAATGCAGTAGTGTAGTTTTAATCTTAACTTACTACTGTTTTTCTGTCGGTATTAATTGTTAGAACAAAATTAAGTATTTTGGAATGATTTGTATTTATTCCATCAAATGCTTTATATTATATGGCCTATGAATGAGTATTTTGTACAACTCAATGGTAACGAATGCAAGTACTATTTAAAATTATCGTTTGCTATTACGTGGGTTATGGAACATTATAAAGCAGCCATAGCATTTATTTTGTTATAATCATTTTTTGTTAGCATAAACTCTTCGTCCAATTATTTCTCAGTTTTGTACAGATTTTCTATAACGTTCTTTAAATCAAGTTGGCGAGCTTGAACTAAACACCATTCTTTTTGTATTTAACCATTCCAATAACAGCAAAACTACCGTCAGTCAAACGTACTGACGCGTTTCAACCTTCCATGATCATCATCAGTGTATTACGGCAAGCCAACTCCAAATCCAGCGGACTTAGTAGTTCATGCTAAAAATTTATCTCGAAAGTTACCATGTTAATAAGATGAAATTACAAACTAATCGATGACAAATAAAGTTAATATAAAACTGTTAGATTACTGGTTAAATACAATGAGATTGGTGTTTACTTTAAGCTCACAAACTTGATTTAAAGAACTGTTACTACCTCCCGCGCAATCATTGATTGCTTAATTTCTATTAATTTGTTCACAGTTTAATTGTATCATGATTTATTCTGTGAATCTGTGTATGCCTTGAAATATTCATTTTATTATTTCTAATTAATTTTTCTCTGGTTTTATATTTTTATGAACAGTTTATCTTCTCAGATAGTAATGAAGAGAATGCTGACTTAAAGAAAAAAATTTATGTCCCTAAATTTGCATATTCAAACAAACGACTTTCAAATTCTGAGACGATTACCACTGCATCAAACAAGCATCACATTTATCTCGATAATGATATACAAATGAGCGTTTCTCTGGATGAGACACGTTGGAACATTTCAGGTTTTGGCAATAAAAATCAAAATCAGATTGCATCCGATTGTGTAGGGCTGGTAGAACTTCAACCTCATCCGGAATATATTTCTTCTGATGTCATTTCCATGAGATATGACAAGGATAAAGGCGATTGTGATTTAGATAAAATAAATGATTACGTTGAGGAAAACAGATTGACAGATTGGAGTGGCCGTGTTCGTTCTGTGAATATCATCATTTCTGAGAATTCGCTTGCAAAATTTAAATTGAAGCAATGGTTAACATCCTCGTTATCAACATTGTTTATAAGCGGACATTGCGATTTGGACTTCACGAACAATAATTTGACTGCATTACTGAACGGCCAGGCTGGTACAAGAGCCGGACTGTTTTGTGACATTTCACCGATCCGACGGTCTGACAGTTGTCACAATGTACGCAAAAGCAATGCAAATCTACATCGCGAATTATGCAGAATTGATAAAGGATTGTCTAGTACATCCAGTCAAATGGCATCCTTAAACCATAGTTCTGATGTAAATGTTGCTGACAGAAACGAAATCCAGCAGCAACGTGAACAAGAAGAACAACATAAACTTAAACATCATCAGAAGCGAAAACACCAACAACCTAAGCACAATCGCTGGTCAGCGTATATGGGCTATGGTGATCCAATTGCCGACGCGGATAAGTTTCCTCGCATTCCTTTCAAGAAAAAACAACTTAGAGCGTTTTTTGCGTTAATGAAATCATTCTTTTCGCATTGTGGCAGCGTTAAACGTTTAAATACCATTAAAAAATCGGCTTGCAAAACAAGGTTTCTTTGTGAGGAAATTTTTATAGACTTCTCTGCTTCGAAGACACTTGCACATTTTGATATTAATAAATTTTTAAAAGTTATTCTAGGTGATAAAACCTAACCAGTCTGGCTCAACCGGTGTAAATACAACTTGTTTAATCGATACTGGATCAAATTTTAATATTGGCAATAATCTAAGTGATTTAGCCTTTGGTTTAAAATATAACCTAATTGTGGAAGCCGCGAATGGGATTTTTCCACTTTCTGGAACGTCACCTATTTACTGCATAGTATGTAATCAATCGTATTACTTACTTGCGTTAATTTTTTCCTAACTCTTTTAATAATATTATCATCTATATGCCTGTTGGTCGATAGAGCCGGTTACCTAGAAATAGGCTGAATCAACTAGATAAATATGAAGCAGATTTTTTTTAAATTTATCACATGCATAGTTATAATTTGTGAATTGTATTGATGGATAGAAGTTTAATTTTAATTTCTCTGTATGACCCACTGCGTTTGCTTATATATGACCGTAGAAGGGCGAATAGTACTAATGGTAAATTTCTCTAATTAGCATTTTATTTTTTCCTTTAAACACAGTATAGATATTTTAGGTATCTACTTCGTAATCATGGCATTTATTTCTCATTTACGCCTTTAGAGGTTTTGCGTTGAACGTTATTTTTTTAAAGATGCAGCCTTGCAATAAACAACTGTTTACTGCGTTGTTTTTGAAAAGTAGAACCTAACAAATTTCAGCAATGTTCGGTAAGGGGCTCATAAACATGGATTTTGTCAGACAACTGATTGTTTATTAGGATTGCACAATTCTAATTTTATTTACTTGCAGCTTTGCTGTTCTCTACTTCTCTCGTCAATTTTTTCATATCTGATTAAATTCAGAACACAGAAAATCAGCAATACTATTTATCGGGTACTGCACTATAGCTAGATACAAGCTATGTACGCATCCTTAAAAATGTCCGTCTTGCTACAGATTAAACGGATACTTGCATGTATTAGAGAAAAATTTTCATCTGCCATGACAAACAGCGTAAGCTAGGATAGTTTTCACCCAATTGTTGGTAATCCTTTAATTTAAAATTGATACTGAGAAGTATTTAACCATGTCGTTTAGGCATTGTTCACCTTTTAATTCTAAATTTATCGATTGACCTGGCTCAAACGGAATTTGTCGATTGTGATTAGGTGACTTTAATCAAATTTTCTTTCTTAATTGTGATTACACGTCAGATTTGCGCAGGTTATGTTCAACAACCTATTATAGCCTGATTGCTGACTTTCGAATAGAATTAGCGGTCAGATCCTTAATTGTATGACATGCTTTCGAAAGTGATTGCTGTCTTTTTTGTCTTTCATTGTATTCTATTCAGCTATTAGTACAATATTGAGTTTAATCGGCCAAAACTTTTACATTTTCCTGTTTTTATGCACACATTGACACAAGATATATCAACAACGCACTTGAATGTAAGACATTCGTTTCAAAAATATTCGCCAACTTTTTAATTTTTTTTGATTTTTAAAGTTTTGCATTGATTTGTTGATATTTTCATTTGCACTCAATATTCTTGTAACTTTCACCTTTGTACAAGGTAGCGCATGTTTAATTTTGAAAAGATTTTCCACGGAGAGGCCTGTGACCGTGTCTTTTTCATCATCTTGATAATATAAGTAGTTCTGAATTTTAACGTGTTTCTGTGTAAATTTATTCAGGTTCTAAATTATCTCACCGAACCTAGCTGTTTGATGAATCACGCAATTGTTGATTTGTGGCTTTTGTATGTGACCACGTCACCAACCTAACTCCCTGAATGCTTAAGGATTGATAGTTTTCGCTTTTTGTGGCCACATATTTATTTTTTATCAGTTGTTTTTTCACGGAACCAATCGGATTTATGCGATTTGCGAACGATAATATCGAACTGTTTGGTTTCATTAAAAAACACAAATAATGATGTGCTCAGCTGTGATTTTTATTTCATGTTACGGTGATGCTGAGGTGGGAGGGAGGAGAAGAAATTTTATGTGATTTTACCCTTCTATCTTCAGCGTCTTCGAATGCGCCATTAGTTTTTTCGTTAAATAATGCATTGGTATTCTACTCTATCTGTTTTAGACTTCCCGTTTTTACTCCACCTTGATTTCTATCTGCTGTCTTGGACAAAAACATGACGTTTGTATGTGATCTGAAAATTGGAAATTGGGCAATTCGTATTTCCGTTCGCTGAATATGTTAAAGCGGATTTTTATGCACAGGATATTATCATCAATTGAAAAAATTCCTTTACCTTGATACATAGTTCAAGTTAAAAATGTTAAGGTTTATACATGTTAAAGTGTTTAAGGTCTGATGTAGGACGGCAATCACACAAGTACTACGGTCGTCTGCAGTGTATGTCAAAGTTTGGCTTCCACCGCTCGTCTCTTTATTCTGGAATATATGTGCGGTTGGTTCGTGAGCACCATTCTAATCCAATCGTGTTTAGCTGCATTATTTGTTCATATGAATTTTTCTTCCTTGTGTGTGTGTGTGTGTGCGTGCGTGAGAGAAAGCTCAAGTATCGTTGCCTAATCGCTATTCAATTTTGCGCCTTTCCGCTCGTTTTAGCTGTTTGCGCATTACGTGAAGATTGATTTTATAAACATTTTGGCAGATCAGTTGTACTTTATTTTACAACAATAATCAGCTTTGTTATTTTCATAAAGGC
Organism: Eudiplozoon nipponicum; assembly: GCA_029291075.1. Taxonomy (NCBI): domain Eukaryota; kingdom Metazoa; phylum Platyhelminthes; class Monogenea; order Mazocraeidea; family Diplozoidae; genus Eudiplozoon; species Eudiplozoon nipponicum. The sequence continues at coordinate 78,737 of JAQBSW010003004.1, forward strand.
AATGTTTTTGTTAGTATTTGCAGTAGTAGTAGTGCTTGGAGTTATATTTGCAGGAGTATTGTTGTTGCGTGAATTGATGCTTCAGATTTTTCTAGAGTGGTAAATAGAGAAAAGTAAGACATTTTAGTTTTGATTATTTGTTGTGCTACCTTTGTTAAAATTAAAAATCAATTTAACCATTATCGTTCGTTGTGAAAGCACCTATATTCGCACGTTGTTCATAAAGCGTTATAGCTTTGCTTTCAACAATATTCAATTTAAATATAACGTTCTTCAATCTGTGTGTTTCCTGTAAGGTATAAGCGCTCAATTATTCAACTTGCGATTGTAACATCGTGACTCAGTTCCTTTATTGCTCTGGCGATTACAGAGATGGAGCGAAGTGTGCCAAATAGCGCGGTTTACAACTATATTTTAGTATTTGTAAACCTATAAGAAATATTTAGTTAATTGAATTTTAACCCCAGAATTTCGACAGCAATAAAATGTGATAACGTTTTTTAAAAATTGGACTATTGGTTTGTCATTAAATTTCATTTTTATTCTAAAGCTCTTTATGTTTAATTTAGACAGCCTCAATTTCCACACTCGTTGACACATCTACACAGTTTGATTAATCTTGTAATTACAAATGTTTCTATCGATCAATACGCGCATTGACCTAAATTTGATTTTAATTTTCATTGCAGATTGTTAACTGTCTATAGTCTTTCTGTATCTTACATTTGTAACTCTTTGGTGCAAAAACCAGATTTATGTTTAATTTCGTCTATTTTCTTCTTAAAAAGTTTCGGTCCAACTCTGGTACTGGTCCTGTGATCCTGTTTTGAGGTCACAAAACGTCGCATGATATGCTCCAGTGCAAACACTCGGTGTGCAGCCTGCTCTTTGGAGGGAACACCTTTACATATTAGCTAAAAGCTAAATATTGTTTGAGCTTTTTTAAACCACATCTAAAATCTATTTTCTTTATTGCTTCTCAATTAAAGTAAATTATATAGTTATCTCAGGCAATTTATGGGTAAATCGTTTTAAATAAGCAAATTGCTACCGAACGGAAGTAATTTTATGAACAATTCTCGATTTTAGCCGTACACTTTGTTTTCTTGATGCGCTGGATATATGTAGATAATAAATGTGATTGTTGCATGGACAAGCTTACCAACGAGTAATTACATTTTTGCATCTTATGCGTAACTTTAATTGAATTCTATGGCTATGAAAATCGAGGCTTACTAACAATGTGCTTCAAAAGTACAGTCAGTGTTCACTTGAACCTTCATATTTTTAGATGGAATACCTTTATCTAACAAGAAAACATGGCAATAATTTCACCAGAATCAATTTTGCCGATGGCTACTATTATGGGCAGAGACAAAATGCACAAAAGAGGCTATTGGTCTTCGTCCCAAAAGCAATACGTTGGACATAGTGCTAGTTTTCTACGGATAAAATGTAGAAGCAAGCATTTATGTAAATATGACTTGAATATATATGCGTCAATGTAAAATTGCAAAATTTTCTTTTATAAACTCCGAGTATTTATATTTGGTAAACTGGTAAAAATCGTTGTACCTTCATGATTCTGTTTTTTTTCATTTTAAACTATTTTCAGTCAATTTGCTCTGTACATTCTCTTTTTTAGAAAACAGTTGTGTGCTTTAGTGAGTTGGTATATAATAAATTGGCTGGTGATAATATATATTTTTTGTGTATTTTAATCTTTGCAGTATATTTGAATAACTTTCGATATTTCACTCGCTATTTGTGAACATTTTATTTTTACATGAGTCGTGACCACTTGGTCACCTAAGAGTAGTCATAAAAGTTACCACTATTGTAGCCTAATAATATTTGACAGCTGAATTTAATATTTCGTGAACTTTTATTTTCCTAACAACTTTGTAAACATTCCTTCTATTTACTTTTTAAACGACTTTTTATGCTGAATTCCAACATATCAAATAAGATATTTTTTCTAGGCGACAAGTTTGATATTGAACGATAACTCAAATGTAAATAATTGAGGATGACATTTTTTCATTCCGCATCCGTTATATTCCGGAGAATTTTTATTTGTTTAAGAAGTAGGGTTTTCCGTTTTTGCTGTATGCAGACTTGAACGAACTGTAAGTTTAGTGATTGATAAGCATATCTGTTGTATTTCTTTTTATTGAAATTGAAATTGAAGTATTTGTATTTCCGTAATATGCTGATTCTATTCCATCAGCTTTAGGTTTTTTATCAAAATTCTAAAGTAGGAAGAAATACCGCAGATAAATATTTACCAAATTGGCACAAGTATGGACGATGGCCAGATCTCATTTTAGGGTAAAAACTGTATAGATCGATTTTGCCTACCATGAAAGTGATAAAAAAAATGATAGAAAACAATATGTTTAGATTATTTGTTATAAAATTGTTTTGCTTATGACTTCTGTGGATCTGTAACCTGCCGGGTTGTACATTTACTTTTCTCTTTACATGAAGGTATCTATTTTGCCTATGCTAGTCGGCTTTTGCTTAGAGTCGAATTCCTTGGAATCAGCAAATGTCTACCTGCCAATTTGTGGTCGAAGTAGTAATATGCTTATTTATCTATCAAGATTTTCCATGATTTGTTTTTTTTCGAGTTACGGCCTATCTTATCGTGATAAAGGAGTAAACTGAATAGTAATATATATATATATATATATATATATATATATATATATATATATATATATATATATATATATATATATATATATATATACGTCCAACTTGACAGCTTTTGGCAATGCCGTTAGCACAAACATCTCTCGAAGTTTTTCATGTACTATGCGTAATAATTACCCATTATTCGATGGCGTAAATTGTTTTTTTTACTACATATGGCGTTCTAATTTAATATTTAATAAATCGATTACATTATGAATTTGAAGCAGTCACGCCCGGTTGCTATGCGGTGACAACTGAATCATACTATTAGTAATTCGTCAATACAAATGGGCTTTCGCAGTCTATATCATTTATGAAACTTAATCTACATCCATTCTGTTTAAACTTGTGTGTGTCACGGTGTATGGAAGTATTTGGGGTTGTTTGCAAAAGGAAAACAAAATTAAACAGTTATATTGAGCATAAGAAATTAAATAAATGTCACGCATGTTGTAATTAGTTGCCTTAGTGCGACTGTTGTGACAGATAGTGCGTGTTTTTTGTTTGTAAATGGTTATCGAGTCACCATGGCAACTGTTTTTGATTATGCCACATGCATTCCATTTTATTCTATGTAGAGCGCAGCAAGTGTATGTGTTTAGTTTACTCTCTGTTTTCCTCTTTTTTGCTCTCGACTTATACTTATTCATATATTCACTCATTTCCAGGTTATATTTGCGACATTAATGCATTCCAACTTTGAAAAACCTTTTCCTGGAAGTTATTATAACTATGCAAAAGAAGTCAACTCTTTGGCATTCATATTCACAAATAAAAACATATATATATATATATATATATATATAATTTAGTACTATGTTAAGTAAGGAAATACTGTTTTTGTACTCATAGTTTGTACCAGTATTTGCAGGCACAAATTTCTAGATTAATTTATGTTTCGAAACCTATTGATGTCATATATTTAGTTGTCATTCTGTTAATGCATGTTAATGCAGAAAACAAAGTGGTGAACCATTTCTTTTTGAGCCATACCCAATTTTGCAATGTCGTGATACAGATTTTTTCTTTATAAAACGTCATGGTGCATCATTGATCTTATTTGGTATTTTCCGTACATCGGACATTTCACTATTTGAGATACACTTGCTACTTTTAATGTCTTGTCAGTGTTGTCTCTATAAAAAGCATTCTAGCTAGGATTAAGTTCGTTAATTTGAATAGCTTCGAAAGTAGTCTTTTTCGTATTATACTTCTTTCAAGGTTGAATAATGCATTTCTCAAATCAATGATTTGAGGTGTTGATTTGTCGTTGTTTTTAATATATTTTGACGGGATTATGTGTGTATGCTGAAAGTATATTGAAATTTACAAATGGGTACTGGTGTGAACCTCATATGAGGCTCTTACTTATTGATTATCTTGTTGCATACGACCCATACATGTACTAATGGAAATGAATCATGCGATAACGATTGTGGTATAAGCGTTACTCCAGTCGTATCTAGATTATTTGCTTCGATTATCTTACGCTGTCTTAGTGCTTCGCGTGATCCAGACACGAAAAGACGCCGGATTTCGCCAAGAGCGAGATGGTTTAGATATTAGTTTTTCCTCGAGGGACGTACACAGCCAGTGACATGTATATCTCCATCTCAACATAGCTGTTTTTTTGGATGCATTTACTTGGTGGATCGCAATATTCTATTTGATATTCTGTCGAAGTTGCATGTCAGCTGAATTTGTAACTATTATACGCATTCTCCAAACAAATAATTCTGGTCGCGTTAGGGTCAAAAATGAATTCTAGTACAACATTACTACCAGCTGTGGTGTCCTTCAAGGAGGCCCACCTTCTACATTATTCAATTTTTTAATATGCCACTATCAACTATACTTATATACGTTACGGGTGCACGGGTCGAATTAGCCTCGGCGGTAGAATATTCGATCTTGACTTTCCAGGCAATATTTGATAACGGAGTTTCTGCTCAGTCTGCCATGAATAGATTAGCTATCGTTAAGTCTTTCGGAATGAAATTCACGTTTGAATATAAGATACTTCCAGAGGATCACCAATCATTGATTTCAAATGTTTGGTTTAAAGGTGAGGATCTGGACGTAGTTGGTAACTGTTTTAGTAGGAGTGACGAGATGGATATGAGAATCTCTAAATTGAAAATAGTTTTTCTAACTTTCGCCATGTATGGAGAATCACGTTTATCCCACTTTGCCTTATATATATATATATATATATATATATATATATATATATGTGTGTGTGTGTGTTGTTTTATTATACGCTGGTTAAACGCGGCTCTTTATAATTGAATACTTTAGACGTTTACAGGCATGCGACCACCATATATTGAGAAGCATAAAAACATAAATAACCTACAACGAATAACAAACGCTGATAAACCGTAGACGTAAATTTGGATTGGCCAAGAAGTGCTTCTCATTAGACAAACCGGTTTTTTTCAGTTGCACTGACTCAGTCACTTTTTACGCGTGGTTCCATTTATTCTCTTGCCAGCCCCAGATTGACGTAAGAAAGAAGGTAGACGGATTTTGACATGGCGCAAACAGTTAAAGTCAACTTCAATCCAATTTGGTAGCATATGACACGTTCATCCGTGAAAATTTTGTCAATACGCACGTAATAGTGTTTGGCTGGAAGCCATGAGCGTTGCGGCATCGAATCGAGCTCAGGAGCGATCTCTTTACAGAATTCTGTGTGAATAATCTTAGCTCACTTTCCTTATTAGGGTAGATGTATTAACTAAGTGGTTTGGTCGTGTTTACGACGCGATACAGCGAAACCGACAAGAAAGCCGTATTGCGATTGTCACCTTACCTTAATGCTGACTTCGCCATAAATGGTGCTTAGTTGAGGTGTTGGTTGCTAATTATTTTTACTTACTCAAGGTCATATGGCAGTAAAGTATCAATTATTAATGATGATTCTTTCTCATACTCAGAAACGGTATATACCCATGTTTGCCGTCTAATACTAACTGAATTACCCTATTGATCTCGTTTATAAGATGCATCAATACATCAAAAGAACATATATATATAAGCATGGGCTGAAGTAGGTTTGCTGACGAGTAAAAGAGGTTAATCTATGCCTATATCGCTAATTTGTGTACAAAAGACCCTAAATAAGAATTGTACATTGCGTTTGCACTTTCGATGATGTAAATTTATTTCTCAGTTCTATGTTTATTTGTCGTCAATGATGTTTGTAGTTCCTTCCTAATATTACTTTTTTCTCTCCAGGTTTACAAATAACTAAGGATTGTATGTATGAAGCTGGTATCTTTGTTTTGTACGTTTATATTCTTTTACAGATGTGCTTTTGTTTTCTGGTATTTTACCGTTTAACTCCAACTTTTGTAATAGTTTTTTGTGAAACCCTTAATTCCTCATTTTCTAATTTTGCTGTGTCATTACGTCGCGTATCTTCACGTTTAAAACTTGTATTATCATTTAGAATTTTTGACAAGGATTGGGTTTAATCTGTTTTAATTATTATCGAGCTTCATAAGCCAAATTTTCGTGTTCGATTATAGTTCATTTAGTCCTTGATATCTTTATATATATATATATATATATATATATATATATAAATATATTGCATACACACACGCATACAAACATATATATATATATATATATATATAGTTGAAGTACATTATAATTTTTGATTGAATATATCTTAGCGACATTAGCTAAACGTGTAAGAGAAAATGAAATTCATCTTATATATATATATATATATATATATATATATATATATATATATATATATATATATATATATATATATATATATATATATATTGCTATATATGTTTGTATGCGTGTGTGTATGCAATTAAATAGAGAGGAGTTATGGCTGGTTTGCATTATTATTTTATCTAGAAAAACAACTTTATATTGGCGAAATTTTTCCTAAAATTGTTTTGAAATGTGTTTTAACATAATCTGTTATTTTTTTTGCTTATGTCTAGATTTTATCTTGTTTTCCTGAGTTCCATTAAAGGTTACTTGTATAGTTGCTTGTAAATTATTTTTATTGGTTTTTCAAATGTCGATTTTAAAAATTTAATTTAAGGCAGCTTTTTAATGTGCGAATTGATTGGCTCGTGAAGTCTGACCTGGTCTTGTCAGAAAGCATATAATTGTCACTTACATTCTTTGAAATTTTGATGGTTTATTTGTTTTTTGTTAAAACCACTATTAATTGAACATTTGCGCCCAACATAATTACTCTCTTTCACCGTCCAATTGAACTGATTAGTTTGCAGATTAATCAGAACGAGGGAATCTCATCTTTGATTAGGAATAATTTTGCAACGATTACTGTAATTAACTAATGTGCGTCCGACTTAAATATTTTTAAATGAATACTTTCCTTTTCACTCTTTACTAGCAATGTGTTAGCTTCTGAAGTGTTATTATCAACATTTTTTACAAATTGTTTGTAGGTCTGCGTCAATTTATTCTGGTTGATTTTGGAAAGAGGGAGATCCAACTACATCGTCGCTTATTATTAAAATTATTTTAATGGTATCCCGTGTAAAAATCAGCCTTTGGTTAGAGATTGGATTTCTATCGTTCTCACAATCACGTGATCTGTTACACAACAAAAGCTCGAGATTTTATCTTTGGATAGGCGAACTAGATGATGGAAGGCTGAAATTCAATTTTCCTTCTATTAGATGAGTTGGCAGCGGAGGCGACGAGCACCGTCTGCCACAAAAGGCACAACAAAACTCATTAGTGAAATGAGGTCTGCCATGTATAGGTCAGAAAGGTGTTGTAGACGCTTGCCATAAGTTTAACTATTGCCAGACCTCAATCCTGACATCACTCAGGACAGTGATGTCCTGAACACATTTAGATGCATATACCTGGGAAATTACATCTTTTTACTCTATTTTCTAGCAGTGGGTCCGCGCACTATTGGATTAAACAGATTTTCTGATATTCTTAAAATTAATTAGAATATATCAAAATAAATCATAACTTCTTAACGCGGCCGAGTGGCACAGTGGTTGGAACAACAGATTCAGAAGCAGATTTGCCCAGGTTCTGGCCTTGTCCGCGGCCAATTTTGGCCAGTACATGATGAGTTCCCAAAATGGACGAAACCGATCTACCGGATGAATTGCCTTTTCTCCACTACACAATACTTAGTTGATGCTGAAGAATTTTTGTACATAATAGGTCAGATGTTTATATCAAGATAGCAACCTTCATTAAAGTAATTGTTATCACCGCCCACGCAACGAATACTCGTTTGAAGCATATCTTCTTTCTGACTTCGTTAAACAGTAAATTTCTCAGTCGTGCCTAAGGTATAGCAAACTTGCCTGGTTGATATGTTTTCTGCCGAATGTCTGCTGTATAGTCGCCATTAAATTGTTATTTACAATATAATTTTTTATATATTGGATAAAATTATAATGGAAGGATTTGTAATATATATATATCTCAGTTTAAGTAAAAGTTTCATTATATTTATAGTATATTTAATTAACGATACAATTAAATAATGATAACTTGGCAACACAGTATGGCTTCTTTGGGTTACAATATGGTTGAGTGAAAAAGAACTAGTTTGATTTTGAGCTTTATATGTACATATTTGAAGCAGACTAACGTGAGTTTCATGGTTAAATAGGTGTGTCTAGGTAGGCGTATGTGCCAATCTATAATTAAGCAACGTTTAAGATCTGTTTTCTCTCATAGCAAAGGGTTGAGTTTTCACCGAGTCTCACAATTTTAGGCTATTGAATTTGCGAATGGTATTTCTCTGTACGGAGTTTGGCATGGCATGTTTTTCTAGAGTTTTGCTTTCGGCATCTTTGTAAATACCTGGGATGTTTAGATTGAGGGATTAATCGCACTTGTGCAATTTCAATGATTATTTTGAATGTCAAATATTATCTTCATGCAACATCTTATACTTTAATCTGTTGCCAGTTCGGGTGGATGGTTGTCAATGCTCCTCAAATGATGGTCGCGATTTGCTTGTTAGTAGAATATTATCGCAGATCCAAAAAGATGCCACATTGGCTTTACTTGAAGCAAGAGCTGTTTAAATAATTATGTTAGTATATAAGTGAAAATTGTGTGTAGTGTTCAAAAGGGTGGCGCAGTGAGTAGATTAAAATTCACCGTAGCAAATGCGTCCACGTTTGAGCTCCGTCCGCGGCTAAATTTTTGACAGTAATTGAGTTCGCAATATATATATATATGTTGGATTGATGCTCATCTCGAGCTCGAAACTATCGTTTAAATACACGCACTCGCGTAACCAATGCTTGCTTAACTTTGTTCAACTTTTGCGGAAACGTACTCTTATGCCAATTGTGTTTAGTCCGAAATATTCTTGAATTTGATACTTCTTTAATAGACTAGTCTGGCCTACGTAGCGCTGTGAGCTGCTTTTTTCATGGGAAGCTGTACACAAATGGTTCGTAACTGATGCTTCACTGCCATCTAACCACGAGTAAAAAGTTTGATTACGTAAATAAAATAATAAAAAGGTGGAAATTAGAAGAATTATAAAAGAAGTTGGTGCAATACTAATACCATAAATACTGATTCAAACATATTTAATGAAGTGTGATTCATGACAGAGATCTAAATAATATTACTGTATTTGCCTACATAATACATGAGGCAATACAACAAAATTATGGTTTTAATTGTATTGCGTCACAAACGCAACCATCTTAAAGTATCCATCGATTTTTTTTTCATTTTGTCTGGGTGCGGATTCGTTCCTTTCTTCCGAAGGCTTCATCATTTTCAGTGGTTAGTATGAACGATGTTGAAGCCTTCCGAAGAAAGGGCAGAATCCGCACCTAGCCCAAAAAAGTAGAAAAATTCTATGCTCACTTGGAAATTGGGATCAATCGGATCTTTGCGAAACTGATAGTGCAAAGAAACAACCCGCGAAAGCAAATCGCTTTAATTTAACATTTGAAGCTCGCACTGCACAACCATTCAAGAAATATATGACAAACACAACAAAACATCTCACTTTAATCTGCCCAATTAAGTAATAAAACTTGCTTGAGATTGAATCAAGATCACAACTGAGGGTTTCCATTGAAGAACTATGATGGGCGCGTGGACCCAATTCTGGCAGCCGAGCGGGTCCTGTACTGCCTAATTTGAATGTAGCCGCTGCTGCCAATCTGGCGCTGGCTGAGAGATTAATGCTCTACTGAGTTATCCAATTGAAGCCGCGTGCATAGCGTGACCGAGCTAGCTCAGTTGATGAAGCCTTATTTGTCCGTCGAACGATGCGTAATTGTTGGCCGTTCCGAAAATACTTCTACGGATGTCAGCGTTTGTTATGCGTTGCTGGTAACTTATATTTGTTATGCTTCGCAATCAGCGGTGGTCGAATGCCTGTAATGCCCAAGGTACTCGATTCTAGAGGGCCATGCTTCACTCGCGTATAACAATTGCATGTACCTACGCATTGCAAGTCAGAGTGAGATTAGCGTGTTTCTCCATACTTGGCGAAAGTTAAAGAAAGCTACCTTCACTTTCGTGTTCCTTATATTCACTTCGTCACTCCTACTGAAGCAGGTACCTATTACGTTCCGATACTCCCCTTGACGTCAATGATGGGTCATCCTATAAAAATATCTTGTATTTGAATGTGAATTTCATACCGAAGGACGGGACGACGACTTCTTAACTATTTTGGTGGCCTGGGCAGAAACTCGATTATCAAATATCGTCCGTATAGTCAAGATCTAATATTCTATCGCCGATGAGAACTCGACGCCTGCATCCTGAATGTATGGATAAGTATGGTTCATATTGGCATATTCAAAAATTAAACAATGGTAAATGTTGAAATCCTTGTAGGACAAAAAGGCTTATAGTAGAGTTGTACGATAATTCATTGTGGGCCATAACGCGACGAGAATTATTTGACTAGTGCATATGTATTATATTTACAAGCTTAAGTGAGTATACCAATTTCCAAAAGAATTTCGATCCACTAATTCGAAAGACAGCTATTTTGAGACTACAATATACATGTCGCTTGTTGAGTACTTGCCTTATGATGAAGCCACCTGCACGACATCGCCCTTGGTGGAATCGGCTCCTGGTGTGTGAATCATACGAAGCGATGAGCCGGTGTAGGATAATTGTAGCAAAAAACCTAGATACGACTGGAGCGACGCTTATACCATGATGGTTATCATACGACTTACATTTGCCTTTGTTGGAGATATGAATGAAGATCGATTCGCTCCAGGCAACCGCTTAGGTCTCCTCAATCGAGATTTTCGGAAAAGGTTAAATCTCGCAAATTATGCTACTACCATCGTTAAATAAGCTCGGAAGAAGAAAACCAGGGCCTATCCTGTTGAAATATTTAGGTGAAGATTGCCTTCCGTATTTCTAACTGATAGTTGCTCGAGATAAACGTTGCATACTGTTGGTACAGGCCTAAGTTCTTGGCTCTTGACTGATGCATATACTTAAGAAATTTGATCTTTGCAGTGGGATGCTCATCTGACTTAATTTTTGGACACGTTGCTGGAATAATTTGGACCAAGCATTGGCTATTATCTGGGACGAGCGCTTCTTCCATATCTTTGACCTTTTTGATAAAAAAAGGATTCAAGATCGAACCTTAGACTGTGCATATGTTAGTGTCTTACAACTACGAGTACTAATATAAGCCGGACAAGTAGGATTTGGTTGCGTAGTTTTGAGAATGTATTAATTTTCCAGATACACAATGACTTTCTATGGGTACCTGCAAAGTTCATCATCAAGATCAGATAACATTTTTTAGACAAGTTTCATATTTTTGTGGAAAAGACTGTTTTTCAAGTTTGCCTACATGCTTTCGAGGTCTACTATTATTTATTTTCCATAAAATTTTAGCACAAATCTACAACGGATTAGTGCATATTCCGAGTCGACAATAGGGTTCCAAAACGATCGGCCTTCCGTGATGCAACCACGCCACCTATAAATAATTGCTACATGATCTATTTGTGTCCACCGTTGTCCGGGAGCTGGAAGAGTCCATGCGGCGCAACATCTTACACGACGTCTGATGTTTGTTCTACGTAAGCATAATCTATATTTCGCGCAGCTTACCAGCAGTCGTTCACTATTATCGTTGCGAATTGAGCTTACAATACAACGTGCACCTAAATCAAATTCTACGTCGCTTGAGCATCCAACTTGAGCATGAATGTCACGAATACCAAGGCTATACCTGAACCTCTTGCTCTATTTAGCCAAAATCTTAGTTCGTAATAAAAGGCGTCCTTGCTGTCGTCTGTTTAGTAAATGGTGGGGAATATGCAGATGCCACGAAAAGGCCTCGTTGATTAAGATTTCTGGCATTACTTTTAGTGAATTTATTTACGTGGGTCGCACAAAGTCGGCTGATTACAGGGATCCATTTAGTTAAGCAAGGTTCAGATCGTGAGCTAAGGATGATACCGACAAAATAAATTTCCGGCTTGAGAAAACTTCGTGAAACCAGAAGTACGAATCCAATAACGCGTAGATAAGAATGGTTCATCAAGTTCTGTAATGCTTGCAGTATCCTGCATTCTGGCTTTGGATAGGTAACATGCATCGATTTCTCAGTTTTCCAACAAACGTGATAGAGCTTCTTGTCGCCCAGTTTGTTTCAATGTTGTTACATTAAATACGCTGATATTATAACGTCACCTATGATTAGGATATTTGGAAACCCAACATTGGGCTCAGTGATGTGATCCACATCCAACATCTTAATTGCATCTAAAATAGATTTATTGTTACAATTTAACAATAACTCATCATCATCATCATTTCCAGCCACACGAAAGTCAAGTGACTAATGTTTCACTGCCATATAACCATAAGGAGTGAAAAAGAAGTATATAAGTGAATTTAGATAAATTA